>JABUQX010013897.1:50000-58127 GCA_015478945.1 Trachelipus rathkii
CATTTAATATTTCTTCTTCATTCATCATTAATAATTCAAGATTATATTTCGTACTCTGTCAATCTCAATGATTTGGGGATGTTCAAGATACACCAGAACCGAGATTGAGGATGTCAAACTTGAGACTCAATCCTAATGTTCCTTTTCTTAGGATATTAAGATGATAAGCATTACAAGCTGAAAGATCAGCTGTGAGATCGTAGGCATATAAATTACTGTTTTCAGCATAAGTCTTGAGATCAACACCTGTACCGTTATCGCTGCAAGATACAGTATTGGCAAATAAATCGTAAAAAGGACGCGAACATTGAGAATGGGAGTCTTCATATATCATCTCATAATCACGACCGTATGGTTGACCATTCACATGTAAACTGATACCTCTAAGTCCGAAATGGGTAAATTTAAAGGCTGACTTTCCATAGTTTCCAGAATACGCATTGTGTTCTACAATTCCTATTATTACCTTCTGAGGTAAGTTACCGTTGACAATGTTAGGTATATTAATGCTCGATAATCCTTGGGTAAAGTTAAAAATTTTAGTCTCAATTCTCTTGATTGGATATTTTGCTGTATCGGTTAAAAGAGATTTCTCTATTTCCATATGTTTAATGGGAGATAATTTCACTTTACGTACATATAGATAAGCATCCAATAATTTAAAGATAGGCTTTGGAGCAGTAGTTGTGGCCAAAACAGCACTTTTAACATTAAGAGCAAATTCAGGTGTAGATCTAGTTAACCTGATGCGGGTGTCCACTGATGGTAGAATAAGTCTTTCTTGAGAAAATATATCTCCATTTACACGACCATAATATTCATACGTGTTATTTTTAGATTTAGCTGCATGGGCTCTGTGTTTCTCTGCATCTTTTAAATTGTAATAGCCACATGATTGCAGATGAGATTCCTTTCGCATCCTGGGAATAATTTAGTAAAGTTTCAATATAACTTCGATAAGGGTAACTTGCAGCTGATGCTCCTAGAGATGTTTCATTTAAAAATACTTCAAGTTGATTGAAACATGTATACAGGAAATTTGTCTCTGTGGATACTATGTGTTCGGTTCCTGTGAGATCTGAACCATCCTCATTTACTAACTTGGTCTTCAGATATAAAAACACATTCGAAGGGTCAAGATATTGGTCAGAAGTACCTGGGATATTGAATTCAAGAGGTACATCTGTATTTGTGATGGCATGAACAGGATTAACACTAATAAAGGAGGATTCACTCACACTGATCTGTGTAGGGTTCACTGAGAAGAGATCCAATTCACTCTTACAACAATCTGGACTGGAAGGATGGAGGAAATGCATCTTGCTGGTACAATCGCCAGATGTATAATGAGGAGAGCTCTGTTTAAACATTCCTTATATACGAAATAGTTACAGGTTGTTTCTATTTATGTAAAAAAAGTTGCCACGTATCATCGTTATTAGAGAGTGAACACGTCAATACATTTTTTCTTTAGTCAATACACTTTTTCTTTAGTGGTCCTTTCCTATTCCTCTTTATAGGTTTTTTACGGTAACCTACACCTTGACCAGTCATCTTACGTCGTATTTTCCTTTTAACATCATCTAACATTTCGTCAGAAGCATCGGCAAGTCTACGTTTTACTGCTGTTCGAGGGTTAACACCACCCATAATATCTTGGAAAGTATCTATACCTGTTCTAGCCACTTTTTTAGCAAGGTATTTACCTCCAGATTTAAACAACGGGATAGCACGTCGAAACAGTGAAGCAAAAAATCCACCTAAACCATATCCTCTCTGCATTCTTGAACCCCTGAAGACTCTTTCTCTTTCCATTATTATTATTATTATTTAACGGAGCTTCTTTCTTATATGTACTTTACACACAGCTGTCCCAACTGTAAATGGATATGGTTTACCTTCTACGTCTCTTATATACACCCTTACGGTCTTAAAATGAGCATTATTCAAAGGTATATAGTGCACACTAGGGAAACTTATAACTCTTTCATCTTTAGGAAAATGTATCACTCTAAGTAGCTGAGCCTTAGTGTTTCCTACATACTGGGGCTCAACAATATCGCTGTAAACATATGCTACACCGGGGTCTTGTAACATCTTTGAAGGCTCGCACACAAAATGTAACGAATCATCGCTGTTATTTTTTGCAACAAGCTTATCTATATACTCTTCCATAGAGGGGATATAACGTATTAATTCATTCAGAGGTGTTTTGATATCGTTAATGCTCAATATTGTGTCATCACGTAGGTAATTACATTTACGAAACCAGTCGGTAGTGCGGAAAATAAATAAACTTCTATCTTTTAGGTTTACTCGAGCTTGAGATTTTAAAGTGATTAACACATTGTCATCGTTGAATGTTTTATTAACTAGAAACACTAAATCTTTACATATACGACTTGATCCAAATTGTTTGTTTAAGTCTATGAACACATCGGTGAGAGATTTATAGAGACCTCGGTTTATTACATATCTTTCAAAGAAATATTCTTTACCAGTTATCACGATAACATCCATATCTGTGTTAATTTTTAATACATCTTTAACATGTTCAACATTTCTAAATATCATAAATGCCATTTGTGATTCCGGCATATTCTCAATACGTGCATCTAATATCATTTCACATAACCCTACTTCATACATTTCTCGTTCAAGTTTTAAAGGACTCAATAACTCTGTGGTAAAGTCTGATATTTTATTTTCAGGATATAGATCCATAGAAGCCGAGACGGCAGCGTTAAATAGAAATGATCTTCACTCTCCATGTTCATAAAGTAAACTGATCAATGTTTCTTAAATTTCACTAACATTTATATAACTATTAAACTTCATTGGATAACCTATCCATTTGACAAGATATTGTTTATTTTTACCTTTCCCTTTAGATCCTAATATTTTTTCTATTTTATATTCGTGGCTCTTAGGATCAAACTGTATTTTCTGTATTTCTTGTTTATAGAATCCACCTTTTATTTTTTCACCATCTAAATCCTCAAGATAGTATAATTTTAGCCTGTCTCTAGGGAATTCTCTGATGGTCTCTACTTTAAAAACTTCTCTTGACCATCCAGCTTCATATCCTTTTCTGAAATTTTCGTCAGTCCTGGATACTCTTACATAATCTCCAGCTTTAACATTCGTGTTATCTTTTATTTTTCCCTTGGGGATGATAGGCACAGCAGGTTTCGTCTTCACCATCTCTATAGGGGTATTCTTAAGTGTTCTGTGATAAGACCGATTATAGGAGTAAGCCAGGTCTTGTAGTATATCGAAATATTTAAATGTATTCATCTTCGTAAAATACCTATGCATTCTTTCTTTTATAGTCCTCTGTACTCTTTCAACTATTGCTGCTTTATTAACTGAAAATGTGTTGTAATACCCTATGTCATACTCGGTAACTATTTCTTGAAACTCTTTACCTAAAAATTCTGAACCTTTATCTGTCCATATCATTTGAGGATATCTGCCTTCTTCATTTATAATTTCTTTGACAGCTGTAGCAACAGTCTTTGATTTTTTATCTTTTAAAACCCTTAACCATAAGTATCTGGAATATACATCTATCACAAAAAGAATATATTGATAACCTTCATTGTAAGATTTATATTTTATCATATCGGTTAAGTCTAGTTGCCATACGTTATCTAAATGTGTTGCTATGGTTTTCCGTGTTGGAAATTTTTTTCGTATAGGTTTATGAAGGGTAAAAGCATCCTCACCTTCTAAATATTTTTTCAATTCTTTTTTACTAATTTGAGGAAACTTTGAAGCAAACCTTGAAAAACCCCCGTAACTGTATGGCTGTTTCACATCAAAGTAATATTTATCGACCGCTTCCTTAGCCTCCATGATTCACAATGACATTAACAATAAAAATTATATTCATTTATACCAAAAGGTGATATAAAAAATCAAATGTATATATGAAATATTTTATTTTTTTTTAATTACAAAATAATATTAACTATTTTAAATTACAAGTCTAAAAACATAGCAAGTGTATACAGAAAGATAACATAGAATATATGCATAATTTTAAATTACAAATAATACAATCATATAAAAATTATGAACTAATCCATTTTGATGCGATGTGTGGTTTTTTTCCTATTCTTCCTACACTTGAAGGTAATGTGCTTCTACTTAACAACTTTAATCTATCCGATGCAAAAGAAGTACCAGAGGGGCTTGCATCAGGTCTAGGAGATATTGGAATATTATCCAGATCAGCTAATCTTTGTTTATTCAGAATTAAAGTTCTCGGAAAATTAATAGTTTGAAGTTCTTGTTTGATCCTGTTCCATCCTGCTACAGGAGTCTTCTTCCAATCACGAGAGAGATCGGATATCAAGTCAACAATATTCGATCCAACTATGACTTCTCCCTCAATAATGATTTGACCGAGTTCATTCCATGTAATCTGATCTTTTAAAATATTATATAGAGCTATACCCGTTTTCTTACTCCTCATAGGCAAGCTTTCCTTGAGTACATGTTTAAAATTATCTTCTCTTTTCACCACGGGCTTAGTATCAGCTGCTAGAGCCGAATCTTCCTTTGGTGAATTTAATAAAACTTTTAGATCTACTAATTTTTGTATAGCATTTTGATATAGGATTCTTTTTTCATGAATGTTAACATCAGAGTTTAATATTTGATGCAGTTCCTTCTCGTAATTATTTATCTGTTCAACCTGAGGATCATATAAACTCAAAGGCTGCTGTTGAATCAATGGTTGATAAGGGCTATATCCGACCTGTTGCAGTTGATGGCTTGATTGAGGTTGTTCAAATGGTTGTTGTTGTTGCTGTTGATGCTGTTGTTGTAGTTGTTGTTGTTGTTGTTGTTGTTGTTGTTGTTGTTGTTGTTGTTGTTGTTGTTGTTGTAGTAGAGGTAGGGGACTTGTGTTATATTTCATCTTCTCATAATCGCTGTAGGGTAAGACCACTACCTTCTTCATCACTGAGCAAGCCACTTGGTTATCAGGGGTGCTATAACGGAAAAGAGTAAAGGTAGGAACACACCTCCACCTTTCTGTAATAGCTTCTTTTTATTTTTAAGCTTTCTTACGTTCCCAGCAAGTTTTTTAATGATGTTTCTATGACGACGTAGCTTTACCTTCTGAGGTCTGTTTAAAGGAACATTTCCTTTTATAAGATTTAGGCATACTTCTGCTATACATTGTATAAATTTTTCATCTTCACAGATCAGTTTACGTTTTTCTGAAGGTTTCAGGGTTTTAAATTTTCTCATAAGAGGTAAATAATCAGCTACTAGAGTGCTCATTATTCAGGTATGTATATTGTCTCAATCTCGTTAGGTAAGATATTAGTACGCAGTAACACTCTATGCGTGTTCTTAGGATGAAGCTCACAGAGTAAATAACCATGAGGTATAGATGTAACTTCTTTATATACTTTTAAGAACTCTTTACGTTGAGTAGGGAACATTTGGGTAGCCATTGACCTGACTCATATCCCTTCTTTGACCGAACAAGATTAAATACTGCGTGTTTAAAGACACATCCCTCATATACTTATTCTGGTGAAAGATATTCTGAGTTATAAAAAATACTGTGATGTTTAAATGATGAGAGTAAACAGTGAAAGTTTCTGCTATATCCTCATTCAATTTATGCATCAAATCATCAAGGATTATAATTTTATGTCCTGGTAAACATTGAAGAGCTTTTATGTCATATAACCCTTCGTGAAATTGGATTACATCTTTGTAATCTTTAAACTTTTCTTGATAAACACTGTAACACCAAATGATTTTAACAGGTTGTTGTTCAAAAATCTCAACCTCTTTTAAAATGTTTAATAACAGAAATGTTTTCCCACACCCTGTAGGACCAGACACAAGACATGTAGCAGGAGCACGGAACATAAATTTACCAACGTCCATTCTAGATTGATACCTGAACACTAATGAATAAGAAAAGGTTTGCATTTATATTATAAATGGTTCACTAGCTCAAATAGAACAATAGATCGTGGATGAGAAGGATGAAGGAGGGGAGGATACTGGGGATCTGTGATTTACAGATTTACTGTTTTATGGTATGTAAAATATGACCTGAATCAATAGATCAATAGATCAATAGATCAATAGATCAATAGATCACATATGGATAGAGGGAGGGTTGGATGATGGTATGATTTACTGATTTAGGGTATGTAAAACATAACAATTTTAATAAAAAATTTGACCTTAATCAATAGATCAATAGATCAATAGATCAATAGATCAATAGATCACAGATGGTCAGTAGGGAGGTTGGATAGTGGTTTGATTTAGTGATTTACTGCTTTAGGGTATGTAAAACATGAAAATTTTAGTAAAAAATTTGACCTTAATCAATAGATCAATAGATCAATAGATCAATAGATCAATAGATCAATAGATCACAGATGGTCAGTAGGGAGATTGGATAGTGGTTTGATTTAGTGATTTACTGCTTTAGGGTATGTAAAACATGAAAATTTTAGTAAAAAATTTGACCGCGGGCGCGCACACGCGTCGGATCGCGCCGGCGGGCGCGCCTGCGGGCGCGCGCACGCGCCTGTTTCGCGGCGGATTACCTGGCTTGCGCGCCTGCGGGCGCGCCCCCGCATCGACCAGGAGCCTGATGACGCTACCTTCTTGCTCATGAGGGAGTCTCAAACACCTTAGTTGAGATCTACATCCTTATAAACATATATTTTAACACAAATATTGTATTATTATACAAATATTTACTATCCCAGCACCGCACTGCACCGGATCCAGCACCAGTGCAGCTGTCAACTCCTACTCCTCTGAGTTAGATTCCTTCTCCATTCTTTCCTTTCTTTATTCTTCTTTCATCCTTCTTCATTCCTCCTTTGTTTTTTGCACTCTGGGCTCTTTTTTCAGTCCCCCTAATGGGGGTCTTAGACATCCTACACGGACTTATAACCCACATATTCGAACTCTACGTACTCAATAGCCCTTATAAAGGACACCAACATTGTTTGTTATGCAGATGTTTATTAACACCGCAAGTGGCTCCAACACCGGTGCCGGAGCCAACTTCTCAGATTCACATACCAAGTCTTTCTAGAAATTCAACTCTGAATCCTCTCACCAAATTTCAGCCAATTACGAACACTTCGATTTTTTAAAGGGGGTGGGGCCCCCTTCGGGGGACCCTTGGGGACGTAACCACGTTTACGACGAGGTTACCTACCCATCTAACACCCCTCCAAATTTTAACCTCATACGATAACTCTAACCCATGTAGATATATATTGGACTTAGAACTGGATGCGAAGAAGAAACCATGGTGGAAATAATAACAAAAATAATAATAATAAATAATAATAATAATAATAAATAATAATAAATAATAATATAATAATAATAATAATAATAATAATAATAATAATAATAACTTCAAGCTGAGCCGGGTCAGGCCGGGCCGAGTCGGAGTCGGATGCTGAGCTACAGTCGGAGCAACAGTCGGCTCGAAATTGAGATCACTCCGTGATCTCAATTTCTTCGAACTAATAATAATAATAATAATAAATAATAATAATAATAATGTGTATGTGTATGCGCACGCGCGCGTAATAAAAAATAATACAAACAAACATAGACAAACTGGTTTGTCTGTTTGTCAGTAGCCTTCAGGCTATCAATCCTCTAAACTAATATATCTCTATTATTTATATAAACAAGTGGGTGAAAAGGACTAAAAAATATTTCTTAAATATAAAGATATATATATATATATATATATATATATATATATATATATATATATATATATATATATATATATATATATATATATATATATATATATATATATACTAATATAATAATAATAAAATATATATATATATATATATATATATATATATATATATATGTATAATATATATATATATACTAATAATATATAATATATATATATATATATATATATATATATATATATATATATATATATATATATATATATCGGGGTGACAACGGCTGCTCACTGGCTACGTAGCGATGTTGGGCGCTATCTGCTCGTGGAAATTGTAGAATTCAAATTTTCTAAATTTCGACAGAATCTAGAACAAGAAATTTGCTGCCATATAAAGGTTC
>JABUQX010013898.1:0-27500 GCA_015478945.1 Trachelipus rathkii
ATTATATATATAATAGTTATATATAAATATAATATATATATATATATATTAGCATTAGATGAGTGCTTGTATTGTGTGTATATGCATTAAAAAATAAATTGGTTGGAAAGAGTTTTTCGTATATATTTGCTTTGAAATTTTGCATAAATTTCCTGTTAGTTATTGCCCTTAAGAGAAAGATAGTTCAATAACAACATTAATCTCATTTATCTCTCTCTCTCTTCTCTCTCTCTCTCTCTCTTTCTTCTCTCTCTCTTCTCTCTCTTCTCCTCTCTCTCTCTCTCTCAATATAAATATTACTAATATATTATACATACATTAATATTTATATATATTAAACTAATCGTCGCTTTATAGTATATACTATATATATATGATTATATCTACTACTAATAAATTATATATATATATTATATATATATATATACTACTCATATATATATATACGTATTAGTATATATATGCTAGTCTAGGATTATTATTATACGTATATAATCTAGCAAGCTTTATGAAAGAATTATATGATTTTGTTAAATCCGTAAAAAAAAAAAAAGAAAAAAAAAACAAAAAGAAAACAAAAAAAAGAAACAAGCAAATGCAATATACTGCTGGATTTGTTGAGGTCATTTTAATTAAGTGAAATCGGAATTTATCTCGTGACCGACTGTGCAGCGAGTGTATACTGGTATTCTATAACAATCTATAGATAACGCACTTATTTATATTCTATCTTGACTTAAGTCCTAATATATACGACCAATACGGTTTTATTCAGTCTGTACCTAGTTGCTTACAAGAAAAGCAAAGAGAATAATAAAAAAAGTATACTATTTAAAGATATAAAAATTCCTCAATTGACCCTACCTTTTGCATGCGCAAAATATATCTATATATTAATAATAATAATATAATATATTAGATAATATGTATACTATAGTAGTTATAAATATACGTACTATCAACTGACATTACTATATTGTATATATATAATTTATAGTATATCATTATTATATAATTGTTACCTGTATATCATAATATATATATATATTATATCTAGTAATAGGTTATTAATAGGTTTAATTGATGCTCTTATCTTCATTTTCCAAAATGAACAATAGATATATATATATAATAATATATATATATATAATATATATTATATATAGATCTTATATATGATATATATATATTATAATTATATAATATTATATACTTTATATATATATTATTATATCGATATACGTATATATATATACTCGAATATTATATTATAATTACTATTTTATAATCTATCATATACAAATTATATATTAGATATATCATAATAGTATTATATGATCTACCTATACGTACTTATTACTATCTGGTTATATATATGCTCGATATATATATATTGGTATACTTATATAGTATATATAATTATATATATTAACATATATATATATATATATACTATAATATATCGAAGATGATAATATATAATATATACAAAATATTTATTATATACTATAAAACATACTATAAAAGTATACAAATTAGGTAAAGAGTATGATTTAAAATATACCTATTATATTATATATATATATTTATAACTATATAATACTATATATATACTTATATAATATATATATATAACGTATATATAATATATATAATAAACTATATATATATATATATATAATATATATTATATATATACTATAATAATATTATACTTATATTATACTATAAGATATAACTATATAACATAATATATAATATATATACATAATAATGTATATATATATATAGCTATACTTATATATAGTATATATATATAATTAATAACTAGTATATATTATATAGTATATATATATATATATAGTATTATATATATATAGTAAAATTTTAACTTATGTGTTTTTGAAAATAATAATAATTTTATTGTGAAATATTTATTATTATCTTAAACATACTAAAAAGATCAGCATTTTCTCTTGAAGTTAGCTCGAGGGTTGATAAAATAAGGTAAAAATTTCCGATATATCTTAAATATGTGAATTTTAAATTTGACAACATCGTTCTGCCTCCCATCTATGTATTTGTAAAACGAATTTTATATTTAAGAGCATTATTTTGCCTCCCTTTTAACAATGACCCTCTCTCTCTAATTCTCGGCAAATAGAGTGAATCCTCCCTAATGGAAGAGTTTAAAGTCTGCTTCCGCTTTTCTTCTCTCCTGTCTGTTAAGGAAACTTTGACCTGGGTCAAAATATTTTGCAACTCTCTTTTATTTCGGTTTGAACTAGAGCAGTATTGTTTAATTATATTCAAATTTAAATACTATTAACTTACATGTAAATGTAATCGAAATAAAATGAGAAGAGCTACTTTCTCTAGTTTATAACTTTTGCCACTTTTCTGAGACTGCCTCCTTTGCCCCCACTAATATATATATATATATATATAGTATATATACTATATATATATAATAATATATATATATACTTATAATTTAATATTATATATTATATATATATTACACTCCATAAATACCAAGATCCTTTAATTTATTAGGTAGCTTAGTGACGTGATTTGTGTATTTCGTTTTGCTAAATGAAGTGGATTTCACGTCGAAAATATCCTATATATCATATCTTAACTCCTAGCGCACTTATTTATTGTGTCCTCGCAACATAATATTATACTATACCGATATATTCTACTAATTAATGATTGAGTAATACTATATATCATAATATAAGTATAAAATATAATATATACGTTAACTAATATATAATATATACAGACTATATACTAATATAATAAATAGTATACTAATATATACTTATATTTCAAATTAATGACTATATATAAGTAATATATATAGTATAATACTACTAGACAGATATAGTACGTTAGTAGTATATTCAACTATATATATCATTTAGTATATAATATATATATATATATAATATTTATATATATATTATATATCTTATATATATATATATATAATATATACTTATTATATATACACTACTATATATAAAAAAAATAAAAAAATACCTATATATATATATATATATATTTATTATAGTATATCTAATATAGTATACCAAATCATTAAGTAGTAATTAATATATTATATTATACATTATATATTCATATACAAATATATATGTAATATATATATATATAGATATATATATATAATCAATATACTATATATATGTTACTATATATATATATATCATCTATTCCTTGTTCCCCAAAATTGGTGAGGTACTCCAAACATACACTGAAACAGAAGAAGTAGTTAGCAAGATCATGACGTTATCGAAAGGAGATAGCCGCCTAATCATGATCATCCCCTCCATTACACTTAAGTGAGAGCTCGTCTCTTTATAACAAACAAACTCTAAATCATAGGGCTCACAAATCCATAGACGGCCCTTATTTCGGTATCCCGTCAATGTAGAGTTCATCTCATTTGAAAGGACCATAAAAAGACCCCGCTCTCCAAAAACCCCGCCTCATCACTCCATTATACACTTTCTCTCGCCTTCGGCCAAATCCCCATTCTTTTCCTTCAGACATTTCTTTACTGATTCAATACCACTTTTTCTTCGGTTTTCCAACAGTCGGATTCTCATCACACCTCATCCCACCACATCCCGCTAACAGCTGACTATCATCCATCCTTTCCACTATGACCAAGCAATCTTAATACACATTTCATTTTTATTCTCTCATTTACGGCTTTCTTCACAAGAATCAACTTCCTATCACCTAACATGTCACTAAGAAATCATCCGTCTGAACAGATGGAATCTCACAAACATAAAGCCTGGAATACCACATCATAGTTTCACTACTACTACATAAACTATTTATCAGTTGATCAAAACCCTCATGCAAAACTCATAGCCGCACTCAAAGACTTAGTCCAAATCGGTATTCACATAAGGATTTAAAACTGCGCCATTCCACCTTACTTCATTCACAACACTCGTGCATCATCCGTTCTCATTTTTCATCAGCCTTCTAAACATATTTTAAATTCAGATATCTTCTTGCCAATGTTCATTTATCATATGATTCACACAGCGGATCTCCTCACTCTCTCTATCAATCCTCTCAAAGTTTCTTCAGATTCATCACACAAAACCCGATCATTAGCGCACAATACTCTTTTCCATTCTTTATCAGTCTAACACTTTCCCCTACCACCCTTATCTTTAACTATTTTATCACCCCTTCCATATGCAAGCTAAATAGCTAAAGAGACTTAACCATCCCTGCCTTACGTCCACTATGAATTAGTGCTAGCGTAATGTCCCTGTCGTCCCTATTCTTCACTTCAACATTTATTCTTACACACGCCACACTATCGTCATACATACTTTTAATTCCATTCACAAGCTTTCTACTACGAACATCACATATCACTAACACCTGCCACAAAGCTTCCATATTAATTTTGTCTTAAGCCTGATGCAAGTCCATAAAACCTAAATAAAGTTTATTCTTCTACTCCTCTCTCATTTTTTTTCATCATTTATTTAATGTGAAAATTTGATCTACACATCCTTTACCACTTCTAAATGCACCTTGTTCTTCCCCAATCAGTCCCTCAGTCACTGCGCACTCTTCCAACCAAAATACTAGCATATATCTTCCCCTCAACACCCACTAAACTAATTCCTCCATAGTTATTACAGTTCCCTTTATCTCCCTTATCCTTATTTATATCAGGGTACTATAATTATTGCTCTCCTCCAATCCTTCGGAATTATATTCTCCATGCAATCCTTCAGAACTATACCCTCCATATATGTTTTGTTACACAACTTCCATTTCCAGTCAATCACAATTTCGCTTCCATTCTTGATGATTTCACCAGTTATTCCATTTAACTTGCAGATTTACCATTCTGCGAATTTCTCACCCACTACCGTACCGATTTATTAATACCTCCATCCCCATCTAATATCTTTTCTTTTACAACTATCAAATTCCCCACAACATCACCATTACCCTTGTATTACTATTACTGCAATATTATACAGATTTTCGAAGTGTTCCCCTCCACACTCTCCTCACATCCCTTTCATTAGTTTCGAAAGCATCATTAATATTCATTGTCCTCTGAAGATTCCCTTTACTCTCTTTCTTTATATTTCACACTTCTTTCCAGAACGGTTATTTATTCCCTTGTAAATCCCTATTCATCTCCTTCTAAACAGTTCATTCACCTCTTTTTTTTTCCTAGTATGCAGCTTAGTTTTGCTCTTTCCTCCTACTATTTATATATATATTTATATATATATAATATTATATATATATACTATATATACCTATACTAATATTATAATATATATAACTATATACTATATATATATATAATATATATATTATATCATATTAATATATATTATATATATATATATACTATATTACTATATATATATAGATTTAAAATATATAATATTAATATATTATATACTATATATATATAATATACTATATATATATATAATATATATTATATACTATTATTAATATATATATATAATATATAGATATATATATATATATATATATATATCCATACACCTTTCTTTTGAGACCTCATCATTGGCTTTTAGCACATTCAGCCACGCCTCTTTTTTACTTTTAATAGCTTGCATCACTTCTTCAATCCACAACTCACTATTGTCATTTTTACATTCAACTTTAGCACATTTAGATATTTCTCTTCCTAAACAGAAAGATTCCTTTATTTGCGACAGATTTGTTCAGTTTCACCTTATCATCAAATTCAACTGATTTATTTTCAAGTGTTCTCACATATTTTTCCTAATTACTTTGCTCACTTATCTTCTCACTTAAATTCCCCCTTTTCTCACACATTCTTATTTCTGTCCTCTCCATCCAAGCCCAAACTAACTTAATCTTACATAAAGCAAATAATCTGAAATTCCTATCTCCTGATTTAATGAACAATCACATACTTCAACATCTCCTTTTCCACCAACACAAAATCAATTCATTCATTTCATTTCGACACCATCTGTACCGACCCCAACTCTTGTATGCTTATAAATACTCTTGTGCCCGAAGAATGTATCACTTACACACATACTTCTCTCCTCACAAGTATCAATAACCTTCTTACCAATCTCATTTTATCCCGCAACCCCAAAGGCACCTGCTATACCATCTCTTCTTTGAGCACATATCCAAACATCCAAGTCGCCCAACACATTTAATATGAAACTCCTACTCACCTCGTTCAAAATATCATTCAACAAAGCTTCCATAAACGTCACATTCCCCTCAACATCACCCTCAGAAGAACCATATGATACAACCACACATAGCTTGACCTTCTCAAATTTAAATTTAATCGTCAGAATTCTAGTTCTTACACAAGCAAAATCCACTATAAGCTATGCCACCGGCACTATCGATCCGTTTAACTCAGCTCTCTCCCCCTCTCATTCCTTTTCACTCCAGCACACATACATTTCACCACACACCACCCGTCTCCCCTCACACAGAGATATATGGAAAAGGTGTTGTCTGTAATAGTAGTGTTTTATGGTCTATTTGTGATACGGAGAGTTTAAAAAAAAAAGTGTGGATATGAGCGCAAGAGGGATGAACCATCGGACACACACACACACACACACACACACACACACACACACATCCACACACACACTCGCACATGCATATTAACATAATAATAAGATATATATATTAATACTCTATATAAATTAAATGTACTATATATCTATATATTATATATATAATATTAAAGAAACTTGGAATAAATACTGGAAAGTGAAGCTGCGTTTTGCGAAGTCGTTGAGTCAAAGGAAGAAAATATCTTATCAGTTCTTCTCTACGCCCGATAGCTAGGGCCTTTGAAAACCCCTTCTACAGATGGTTTCTTTTCGTGAATGGTGCGAAAAACTTATCAGCCACCAACCCACCTTGCATCTATGCGGGATATTGTGCTTTGTATAAATAAATAAATAAAAATATATATATATATTATATATATATATATAATATATATTATTATATCAAATATATATACATGTATATATATATATATATATATATTATATATAAATATATATTATTATATACATACTAATATATATATAAGTTCATATCTCACGGGCATAACCCGATTCAAGGAGGGAACTTCCTATTCTACCTAGAACCCGGACTGGAGACTCAACAACCAGGCCCTTGCTCATGCGACTTCGCTTCATCTGCCACCTATTGGGCCACAGTTTCTCAATATATATATATAATATATTATAATATATATATATATAATATATATAGGAATATACTAACATATTATTATAATACTATTAATATATATATCATAAACTATCACCTCTCTTTCTCATTATACATTCTGAGGCGTCACTCCCTAACACTCGGGATCATGATAGAGACTTCCCGTTTCGATTTCTTCAAATTTCTAGAGCTACGATAAAATTCTCTTATTTTTAGCGAAAATTGGCCATATATGAAGAAAATATTACAATAATATAATATAAAAGATTATTTAATAATATAAACACTTAATTTAGGAATCGTTGCCATTGAATTATCCCTATTTTTCAATCCATATTTTGGTTCCGCTAAGTAGAAATAGCAGAGTTAAAATATTTTAAGCAGTGTACACTATACACATTCTCGAATTTAATTTTTTTACAGTGTTGTTTTTTTTCCCTTGGAAGTCTATAAAAACACTCGTTTATATATATAAAAAAAAAAAAAAATCTAAAACACATCAACATCGTATCTGTTCTTATTCCCTTCTCTGATCAAAATATCTAAAATTTAAATTCTAATACTTCAATAAAAAACTAACTTGAAATACTAGTTAATCATTAGAATTTAATTTGAATTAAAGAAAACTATTTTTAATTAGCAATATGGAATAATGAGAATATAAATTTGTTAACATATTTTATGCATACTTTAATATTAATATTTAACGTATATTATAAATAACGTATAATAATTTTATGAGTGATCTAAATATATAATTATACATATATATATATATAGTATAGAGGGAGAGTGAGAGAGTAGAAGAAGAGAGAGAGAGAGAAGAGAGAGAAGAGAGAGAAGAGAGAGATGAGAGAGAGAGAGAGAGCCGAGTAGTAAAAAGTTCCTGGAGTCGCCCCTGATATTTATATATATATATATATATAATAATAAATATATATATTATAATATATATTATATATATATAATATATAATTATTATAGTATAGATATATTTACGTTTTCCAACGTAATAACATAATATAAAAATAATCTTTAAGGCCTCTATCTATACAATCGCTAAAAATGGTATATTTGACGGTTATGGGAATATATATTAAGAGCAATATCCATTTTACACCATTATCTGTTTATATAACACAAAGAATACGAAATATATCACACCTTGAATTCATTTTAACAAACTGCTTTCAAAAGCAATAAAATATTGAAAAAAATCCTGCACAATAACGACAAAACTGTCAAAAAAAAAAATTGAAATAAAAAAAGTTAAATTAATTAAATTTAAGAAATGACAGAAGATAAATGAGAATAGATAGAAAACTGCATAAGAATTACAGGGACCGGGGGGGCGAGGAGTTTATGGGAGGGGCGAGGTTTGGGGGGCGAGGGGGCCGGGGGCCGGGGGGCCGGGGGAGGTGTTCGAATCTTGTTATAGGGAAATAAAATAATGGGGGATAGTGTGTTCTTTATTACAGGTTTTTTGTATTTTTAACTGCTTTCAAAACACCTCGCTTATATAAACGTATTAATATACTTTTAGAATAAATATATATATATATATTATATATATATATAGTATAATATATATTATATACTATATATGATATATATTATATTATATATATATATTATATATATATATATATTAATTTATATATTTATTATATAATATATTACTATTATATATATATATATAACTATAATAGTAATATATATATATATATACTATATTATTATATATATATATATATATATAATATATTATATATATAAATAATATATAGTATATATATATGATAAATACTAAGTATAAACATTTTTATAATATTATATATATATTATTTATTAATACTTATAATATATATATATATATATGTACTATATATATACTATATACTTATATAATATATATACTATATATATATATATAATTATTAACCTTTGTCTTTGGTTTATTATTATTTATTATTTATTTATTATTATTATATTATATTATTTTATTATTATTAATTATTATTATTATTTATTATCTATTATATATTATTATTATTATTATTATTATTATTATTATTATTGATCTTTCAAGATGTGGCATTTCAAATATAAAAATTCAATGACAGATTTCTTCCTTTTTCTTCTTTTTTCTTTTTCTATTCAAAATCTAATCGATCTCTCTCTCTCTCTCTCGTGCTCTCTTCTCTCTCTCTCTCTCTTTCTCCCTCTACTCTCTCTCTCTCTTTTTTATATATTTTATTTTTTATTATTTTTATTTCTTTTATATTATATATATATATGCTACAGCTGCTTCTCCATCTTGAAATCTTTTAAAATTTGATTTGTAAATATTAGAGATGTGTCTCTCTGATTCCGATTCGTAATTTTTGTCAGAACGAATGGCAGTCCTGTGCGAATGTTGTCCTGTGCGGCGGAATGGTGTCATGGGGTGCAATGAGCATGGTGCAAATGGTCTTGGGCAAATTTCGCCTGGTTGATGGGGAATGTGGACCTGTACGCTAATGTCTTCAACACGGTCTTTATGATACATGGTTTCTGTCACTGCGTATACACAGATATTACGCGTGACATATATATATTATATTAATGATATATATATATATATGTATAATATATATATATACTATATATATATATATATATATCATATATACTAAATATCTATAAATATTTAAACAAAAAGTTTGTCTTTATGAGTTATATATTATAAAGAATATATATATATATATAATATATATACTATATATATATATATACCCATACTATCAGCTGATAACTAATACTAACATTAAACATATATATACCTATATATAACTGTGTATATATAATAACTATTATATATATATAGTAATATATATATATATATACTCTCTGTCTGTCTGTCTGGTCTGTCTTGTCATGTGTGTGTCGGCCTCTTCTGTTGTATGGTCTTCTTTCTAGGGTCTTTCTCTCTCTCTCTCTCTCTCTCTCTCTCTCCCCTCTCTCTTCTCTCTCTCTCTCTCTCTCTACTTCTCTCTCTGTCAAAAATATAATTACTTTAAGGGAGGAGTCTAATAAACAAAAGTTCCCAACGAACCACCGTCTTTTATACAGTTCGATAACCCATATAAAAATGCATAGAGGAAAAAAGGTTCCAATATTACTTCAATTGCTTTGAAGAAACAAAAGTAAAAAAAGAAGGTGGTTGTTTGAAAGTGACCTAGAAATTATTGGATGAATGTAAGTATAAATTATATTAAAATATTAACCCCCCCCCCCTCGCAGTTCCACCACGTCACTGTGACCTGTCCTCCTGGTTGGAAAAATAGGAAGAACCTTCTAGAAATATCTTCTTAAGATCTCTTATTATATCCTTCTTAGAGGATCAACATGAAGGCAAAAAACAGAACTGGGTTTTCAGACACGTGTTTCTTCGCGTCACCCTTGCAATTAATTCATCGAAGAAATAAATGCTATTTCTTTTGACATCATCTGCCTGGCCTAGGGTCGAATATATTACTGAAAATCTAGTTAAAAAAATTAGAAATAAAAAATTGTAAGATTTTGAAGGTTATTATTCAATTATAAGATTTTATTAAATTCATTTATTTCATTTCATATTATATATATATTATATATATAAAATGTAAATAATTATATATATATAGTATAATAATATATATATATATATATATTAATATATTATATATAATAATATATAATATATATATATATAGTATATATAATATACTATAATATAGGTATTACGTAGGAGATATATAAATAATAGATTGATAGTGAATATAGTTAAAAGTATAAAATTAAAGCATACATGAATAAACAGAATTTTCTGCTCTAAAATTAAAACAAATTCCTATTTTGCAAGTCTGCATAAAAGTTAAATAATCAACAGAAAAATGGACGGGATCTCATAGGGAGAATAGTAACTTGGACGTTTATGATAGTTTTAATAATAAATTTAAACTAAACAGTATTATATATGGATTGGTAATAGATGAATAATAGATAAGAAAGAAGATAAAGATTTGAAGAGATAGATAATATATTATAAGGGAGGTATATATATGAAGATAGATAATAGAGATTGTAGATAAGTAATATGGAAAGTATATATATTATATATATATGAGATATAATATATATTATATAAATATATACGTATATTTATAGAGATATATAGATATATTATAATATATATTAGTATACTTAGTTAATATATATATAGAGAGAGTGTAATATTGGATGATAAGAATTATATATATAATGTATATATACTATATAGTTTATAAGAGTCATACGGATGATAGTATTATATAGATATATTATACTAGATAGAGTAAATTATAGATAGATATAGTAATAGAAGTATAATAAAAAGATATATATTGTACTAAGGATAAATTATAATAATGAATAATATATAAAATTATATATTACCTATAGACTATAGTTGATATAAAATAGAGATAGAGAGAGAGAAAGAAGGAGTAGTAAAGAGGTATAAGAAACAGATAGAGATGAAGTAAAGAAGTAAGAAAATAGTTATGAGATAGAATGATAAGATAGAGAAGAGCAGATAATGTGTGAGAAAGAAGATAGTGAGCGAAGAAAGTAGAGATGAGAGAGAGGGACGAAGAAAGGGGAAGAGATTATATAGATGATAGAGTATGAGTGTCTGATGATAAGATAGGATAGTGATAGAATGAGAGATGGCGCACTACTATAATAAGACTGCACGATAGAGAGATAGTAAGATATAGATGAGCAGAGAGAGACGGAGAGATAAGACGAACCGAGAAGATTATTAGATATAATATAAAATTGCGATACCCGGATTATAGAAGTATAGAGGAGGAGAGAGAGAGAGAGACAATTAGATTAACGTAAGAATAATAGAGCACGAGATATAAGTGAGAAATATTTTTTGCGTTTGAGAGTGTGTAGGTCAATGATGAATATATGAAGAAGATAATACAGATGAAGATGGATGATAGAAAATATAAGGAGAGAGTTAAGCCATAGGAGATAGTATAGAGAGTAAAAATGAAGTAAGTTAATAAATGAAGATAGAGGAGAGGTTAAGATATGAAGAGTAAGAAGTGAAGAGAGAGAAAGTAGACTACGCTCGATACTGAGAGAGTGAGATAGTGTATGAATAATGAAAATCATACGTCGTATAGCGGTCAACAAAGTTACGCCGGGGGCCTGCAGAACCGCAAAGTGCAAAGATGAAGACGCGTAGATTAGAGACATGAAATGAGTGTACGCAACCTGTAAGTGATACGCATAGAACCGCAAAGATGTAGAATAAGGTATGAGAGATCATAGGAGTAGAGAAGTAAGATGAGCAGGAATGGAGAGTGAAGAGATGATGGCATGAAAAAAAAGATTGAGCAAAGGAGGAGGATGGAATGTGAAAAGTGGCTATGAGGGTGGAATGTTAGTGAGAAATAGAAAAGAGACGTATGAGGATAATATATCTTAAGAAGAGGCGGAAGAAGTGAGAGAGAACAGAGAGACAAACATGAGTGTATACAAAAGTGTGAGTAGGATAGTTCAAAACTGACCAAGAATGGCAAGAAGAATTTATTTAAATAAGTGATTCAGCAGCGAAAATAGATAAATAGCTCAAGAGAGAAATTCTCTTCAGGCTATGAGGCTAGTGTGAGTGCATGACTCTGCTCCAATGAAATGGTGATTTGTGATAAAAAGACGCACTCCTGGGCTGCATAGTTTACTTGAACCTATAAAGGTTAAGAGCTGTCGAAAGTAGTTGATATAATGTATAGCAAGCGAGCCCAATAGTTTCAATACTGTACGCGTCGTGAGTGTTCGACACTCATAGATGAGTTGGATAAATAGTCTGATAATATTAAATTATATATATTTATTAAATTGTTGATTACATAATTAATTGATTCAAGGCGGTCTCATCGTTCCAGTGCAGCGAAAAAGACATTATTCTTAATCCTAAGTTTGATTACTATTTTAAGTGGCAACAAAATAATTGTTTGTAAGAATATGGGAATGAGAAGCATCATACCCAAATAATCTGATCATTCGAAGTACATCACATATAGATATTATAATATATGAGAGATATAGTATGAATAACTAGGATATAATAAAATAGTAATATAAGAGATATTATGATAATATATAGAGAGGATGATATACTATTTATTGAGTATAGATTAGTGAATTATATATGATATATAGATAGAGTATGATAATAATAGTGATATATATATTAATTATATTAATACTATATTAGATAATATATATAAGATATTACGAGATAGTGAAATATAAATTAATGCAGACCCACCCTGTATGGCCCTTAGGACGGGTAGTATATACTAATATATATATATAGGTATAGTAGACATATAGCACCCGTGAATACTCAAGATAAAATAATATATATAAGTAGATGTGAAATAGTATGAAGTGACGGTGACAATAGTGGCTCTGAATAAAGAAAGCCTTACATACACCTTATCCGCCTGCCTGTAGTGATGACTCCAGTAAGGAGAAACGTGTTCAGATCCAGACAAAGCTGACGCTGTAACTTCTTTCGTCCACTGCAGAGCTACTCTTTTAGATGGAGTATGGTCTCAGCAAGTAGTATGATGATGAGGTTACAGCTCATGGTCCAGTAGGGTATACGCCACAACCTACCCCCGCACAAAACCTGCCGCCACACTTCATATGGTTGCACCGTAATAGGTCGTCTCTAGCGCGTTGAGTACTCAAAATCATCTACAGTGCGTTCCGTCATGAGCTCAATGCCTATGATCCACTAACTCAATCACTTGGCAGTCTGTCTCCTCAAGACTGGGATCACGTATGAGGTCCTACAGCTAAATCGCAACTCATACAAAGGGGCCGGCTAACCAACCACTATCCTATATCCATACCTGTTCCACATTGAGGGACCAACTATCGTCAAAACAGATGCTCTCATGACTCCTGGCTCACACCACACAACGCCCTAACACGTTCATTCCACATGTATAGTTGGTATTCTATATATTATATATATGTATATATATATATATATATAAAGATATATATATTTATAGTAGATACTGGATATGCGATAATAATGAAATATAAATTAATTATACTAATTAATTAAATATATTAATATTATATATAAAGCCAGTTTTCTTAAATGATATACGATATATTCCTTGTTTCGGGATTTACACACTTTATTATTATCGGTTTCTCCAAACTTTTATTGCTGATCGAAATAAATAAATATAAACTGTCTTAACTATATTAAAATGAATAACACTTGAATTTATATGCACAACAAATGGAATCGGGATCACACTTACTTAAATTTACTTAACCACTCGGAAAAGATATTATTGTATTATAGCTCTTACAGCATTAAAATATTATTCAGTGATGAATATTTTTGCTTCATATATTTTCATACGACTTTAATGGATGGCGACCTGATATATAAGAATCAGAGTAAGGTGGAATATCGACATATGCACATGGATATAGTTTTTGAAATTATATATTAAGTATTATTGCATAGTATATGATTTGTAGATATTATTATGAGAGATAGATATGAATAGTTAAAGAGATTGATGGATAATAATGAGTTATATGATAGATTATATATATATAATATTATATTATTAGATGAATAATTGAATTAGAGATATATGAGTGAGATTATATATATATATAGATAGATACTCCTAGATGAGAGTATAATAAATGTTTTGTAATTGGTTAGAATTAGTTATAAATATCAGCAAAATACAACAGAAGAAAATATAGATATTTTAAAATATCAAATTTTTGAGGCGAATTTTGTTTGCTATACTTTATAGAGTTATATATATTTTAGATGAAGGATAATAATAGTAAGAATAGATAATAATAGTATATAGATTAAATATATATATCTATATAGAAAGTATATATAGATAATATTAATAGAGATGAATGAGGACTATGCATAGAGGTGATAGGCCATACACAATATACATAACAAACATACTCCATAGAGAGATAAATAAAACAAGGTCCTGCTCACCCCTTAATGCGCCATCAATATAGATATTATTAAGTACTGGCTTGAAGACATAGTTTTTTCGAGAAGACGCAAGCGATAGAGTGATATGAGAGTATAGAGAGCGTGATGAGAATGATAATGAGACGTATAGTAGACGGCACTGAGTAACGCAATATGGAAGATGATGGGTATGTGGTGAGAAAGCATATCCGTCCGTCGAAGAGACTTGCTGGAGGAAGGGAAGTGAGCGATGACAAGTGTCTGATAATGGTTAGAGGAAAGAGGCGGCTGATATGTGGATTATGTCGTGAGATGCGTTGATAATGTGGGGATGGCCGGTGAGGGCCTGCGAAGGAATATCGCGAACAAACAGCGACGCCAGCTCATCGTGATATTGGTCTTAATTCATCTGCGCCAGTAAGCTCTACTTAAGGTACATTTGCATTATGAGTGGCCAGGGTGGGCCAGATGTAGCATTATGCAGGTAGTATATGTAGTGAGGACAAAGCGTGGGCAGGGTTAAAGGTACGGCGGTATAAGTGGGATTGGGCCGTAATTTAGCACGAGGTGCATGTGCGTGGGAAGATGTCAGGAAATAGTCAGCGGTTTGAGATAGTGAGTTGCGCAGGAAGGGAGAGAGAAGACTAAGACGATCATATATAAGGTGTGAGCTCATTGCGGTGCATAAGGAGTGTGGTGTGAATTATGGAGTGTACAAAATTAATGTGCCCGATACGTCGTTACCAAGGTTGTCAGGAGTTTTGTGTGAGAGGAGTATAGCGTTGTACGAGGGCACACTGTGTGACAAGCGATATATACGTGTGTATAATTTTGTGTCGTACGAAAAAATGGAACGATACATTGCTTATTCAACGATTAGGGAAAAGAGGTAGTCACTCGATACACGCGACGTCGAGAGGTCGAAGATAGTCTACGTTCAATAGCAAAAAAGACGCTGGAAAAAAAGATACGGTGAAGAGAGTAGTATTTTGGCTCGCCACATTTTCCGCGTGGGGTCTGAGGGCGAAACGAACCCCAGAAAACACTGAGGACTACGAGTTAATAGAAGGTGCGCAGGGCGACCTGGAAAAAGAGGTAAGAGTAACGGCCGATAAGCTTATAGCTACCAGAACCAAGGGTTAAAGGACTGGAAGTCATACATCGACATCCGACGGGGAGATAGGTGTTGAGGAGCGATTTAGCTTAAGCAACAAGGGAGTGGTAGCGGAGAAGGTAGGAAGACAGTGATGCGGGAGGAGGTCATGGTGGAGCGGAGCAGCAGTAGCAAACAGTGGGGGCAACAGAGGGGACGGAGACGTATGGGACGGGGCACAACCTACGCGGGGAAGACGGGACAACGGGCAGGGGGTAAGGGTGGACGGGGGGTAAAGAAGACGGCAAGTAGTAAACAGGGGACCACGCGGACAGGACGGGGTACCAAAGTGTAACCGCCTTACATGGACCAGCGGGAAACAATGTAGATGGTAAGAGTCCTATAAATTAAACAAAGTAAAGTTGTATGTGACAAGCCTAGACTGGACAATGGTTAAAAAGGGGATGCGGCAGAAACCTTCAGTGCACACAGACACATCACATGGGCCAACACACACACCACACACACACACACACACACACACACACAATAACAAAGTAATAGAGTAGATGATAGAATGATAAAATAGATATAGATAGATATATGAGAGGAGAATGAAATAGAGAGTATATGAAGAAAGCGATAAATAGAGAGAAGGAATAGAGATAGAAAAGATGAGATAATAAGAGAATAATTAAGAGATAGATATAATATCAGATAAAAGTACAAACAATAAAAGACATATTATATACAGAAGATAGAGAGAGATAGAGATATATTAATCATATTGAATATATTAGTATAGATATATATAAAATAATAGATTAGATAAGAAATAGTGAAGAAATAGATAGTAGTGGGAAACCGTAATAAAGGGAGAAGGGTGTGAAACATAGGGGCTGCGAGACGCTGGCATACGGAGTGAGGAAGAGTTCTGCAGCCGGTGCACCTAAAGAAACGCAACGAGGAACAGGAGTAAGTAAAGTGAAAGTGCGGCACTAGTCTGAATGATGTAAGCTGTACACGTACTACTACGTACTGTACTACAATGAAAGTTATGATAATATGAATAAAATAAGTAATAAGTAATGAAAGTTAATAATAATTAAGTAATAATGAGAATAAGAAGAAGAATAAGAATAAGTAAAGAAGAAAATAAAAAGAATAAAAGGTTTGAGAGAGAAAAGAAGGAAAAGAAAATAATAATAAGTAAAAGAATAATAAAGAAAGAATAAAGGTAAAAAAACAAGGAAAATGAGTAAAAGAATAAAAGATAAATAAAGAAAATGAATGAATAAAATAAGAATAATAAGAAGAAGAATAAGAAAAAATAGAATGAGAATAAGAAAATGAAATAATGAACGTAATAATAAAGAATGAAGTAAGTAAGGAATAAAATAAAGAATAATAATGAAAAGGAACAGTAATGGAAAAGGAATTAAAAAATAAAAATAAAAATAAGAATTAAGAAACTAATAAAAAAGATGAATAATAAGAAAGAATAAGAATGAATAAAAATAGTAAAATAATGAAAATAAGTGGAAGTGAAATAATAAAGTAGGGTAGAAAAACTAATACCAGTCAGTCAAGTAGTAATGGTAACGGAAAGAGGAGAACATGAACATCGGGTCAAGGGACGTCGGTCCTACCGACGATGCTCCCCTCCTCCGTCCTCTCTCTCCCGCTCTGCTGCCCCCCTCGCATACTTTCATAAGCAGCAAATAAGGCGATTTAACGGACAGTCTATACAAATACGATATATGTCGTGCCATTGCTTACTTACTAACGCTTACGCGTACTCTCGGCCACCTCACACTCTTGACTTTGACGAGTCCTCTGCGTAACTACTCGCATCTCTTCATCAACAGTATCTCCTCACCGCGCATTGGGTGTCCTACACACGCTCCACCATTGTCTTCCCGCGTAAATAACTCTAGAAAATATAGGTATAACTTTGAAAATTCTCATTAAAATAGTCTTACTTGAAATGTTTTCATCGTATTCCCATCTAGGATGATAAGCTTTCAACCGATGTGTATACATAGATTATTGCCAATTATAGTATAGTTCACTTGCATACCATTTTGCAATATTGACTTTTATAGGTAATTTTTTAGATTTGTTTATAAAAGGATTAATGTAAATGAATACAGCCATTCAAAAATGCCGAAAAAAAAGTTATTATTTATAAAATTATGGATATATATATATATTGTATACTATATAATGATAGCGATACGTGAAGGATACCTACCTTTACGTAAATTAAATAAGAAGTGTTAACCTAATATAGTTATGTGTAAAAGTGTATGTGATAAAATATTTAAGTTAACTAATATTATTAGAACTTATATTAACTGCAGTTATTAATAACACAAGGTTAAAATATTTCGCATTTAAGTTTAAAGAGCATAAAAACATATGAAAATTGATGGTAGGGGAAATTATGGCGAGCTGGGAATGTTGGTTTGGTGGAGAGAGGAGAATGTTCAGCGTGAGAGCAATAGTCCAAGTGGAGAGAGAGGACTAGACTGTGGACGTACGACTCTGGCAGAGATATGTAAAAGGCAGATGGTTGGGCGTATAGAGACCAAAAGTAATAATGAATACAGTGAGAGGCAGTGATAGACAAATTATTAGGTAAAAATCATTAATTTAACTGACTTGTCTCATGACATTCATCAGTGTAGAAATTATCAGATTGTGACTAAAGGACCAACTAGACGTGAGAAAAGTATGGTATGGTGTTAGGATGGGACTCGTGTAATGGCGTGGCACCGACAGCCTATGCAAGTATCTGAGTATGATCCAGGTAATTGTGTCAGGGACACGAATTGTCCAAGTATTTTTGAAAAGTGAGGAGGCAAGGGGTAATTGATATTAAAAATGCAATGTATTAAAAGGAGTATTTATTTCGGGAAAATATTTATATTCAGTGGTATAGTTGGGCATTATGTCATAATAGACACAGGTATAAAAGAGGCCTCCAAATGTGAGAAAAAACTATAAGTAAAGGTCCTAACTTAAAAATTTTCGATTTTTCTGAGTAGATGTCATTGACGAAAAAAAAAACAGCGCATGGGGGTTGGAGGAACGAGGATTATCACTCCCCACTCATATCTCTACTGGGCTGTGGTGGTGAGTGGTGGCCTTGAATGATAGTCGGAATAATAGGTAATAAGATAGCAGTATTAAGCTTCGGGGGTGAGGAAACTCGCTAATAGTAATATATATGAATGTAGGGTGATGATATAAAGCCAGAATATAAATATATGATATAGATACTGGTTAAACGTACATACATAACTGGAATATAAGGGGTGAAGGATACCTCCTGGGAAACACTGGTGAAAAAGTAAAAGATCTCCTTATTAACGGTGGAAAGGCCTACTAAATACGTGCTGGCGGGGCAAGACGAAAAATAAAAAGGGAAATTAAATGAATAAGTTAATCTAAAGTTCAATAATATATTAATATAACATTGATAATTATATAATAAATATAAAAATGTATAAAGAATGAAATAGAAAAAATAAGAAAATAATTATAATAATAAATGAGGATATAAATTGTTAACCTCACACCATAGCACATCAAATCGCAGAAAGCCGTGATAATAAAAAAAAGAAGGATTAACCTCGGTTTAATGTATATTAGATTATTTTTATTGGAAAAGAAAAGGAGTGGGAAGAGCAAGTCGGCTCAGATTTCTTGAACCTTCGTTGGTGATGGAACGGAGACCCAGCCGTCGCTTTACACGAATATGCTCGGCATAAAGATACATTACGTCGCAAAGAAAGATACTGCAATGCTAAGTATAATACTTATGCATTCGTTATTTTAGGAACAGGTTGAAAGAGCAATCACAGCACTGCACTCATTCACAAAGAAATTATAGTATTAATTTGATAGACAAAACCAACGGACAAGTGCTCAATTACTATTTTATTGGACATTTTCCAACGCTGAAATATTTGACCAAAATGGATGGATTTTATTTCATGGTGATTTATGCTAAATAAAAAAATTCTCTTAAATGTACCTCAGCCAGCTCGTACAGAGATGGATTAATTTTAGAATGAATAAAACGTTCAAATATATTTTAGAAAATGATACCGGAATAAGAAGTGTTAGTATATAAAGCACATTATTTAGAAGCACCTTATATGGATACTTGATGTGACTCATCACGAGGTAGCCTACCGTGTCTATCGCCCATACTCTATAGACCATCATCTTAAAATTAACTAATTTTTTTTCTTTGGCCTTTGTTGAATGGCTGTATTTTTCTCTAAACTGAACAACCATTAAGGGGCCAAAGGCCACTAATTGCTGGCGGTCGCGGGTCGCATTCAATATCGGTAATCAGATAGCCTTTTGCCGGCAAGTTGGTGAACATTCCAGATTTTTAGCACCCTCTACCACAGGACAATCCAGAAGGATATTAATAAGGTCACCACGTATATCGCGATATACTTGCCGGGAAGCTAATCTCGATTTAGACACACATGATAACAATTTTATTTTAAAAATAGGTTTGTTTCAAACGTCAAAATAAGATTTAAGTTCAAAACATAGGCTTACGTCATTGTATGCATCAGTCACAACAAATCTTGTGGGATTATCGTTAATTGGATTAGTTTCTTCTTGTTAATAAGTGACACCGGGCAACGGGCGGACATGGAAATTTCTTCGATTTTTAAAACACAATTTTTCAGGAGTCTCATTTCTTCATATTGGGTGGCAAAAGGTGCTCCTGATGTGTCGTGCAAGACAGCGGAGTAGGGCGCTAAATAGTACCTTAAAGTGAATTTACGCATAACCCAATCAGCGCTCTCTGAAATTATGAGATATGGAACGCGTGAAGCCATTAGGGCCAGAGGTAGTGGAGGAAGATATCGAGTCTGTAGGAAAAAATAGATATAACGTACATAAGAGGTTAAGTGATAAATTTTGCCGGTCCACCCTAGGATCAAACATTCAATTTAGACACGGTTACAACCATAGATTACAACACAGAGTAAACAAATCATAACAACAAAACGAAATAAGAGTGAGTTATTAGTATAGGAACTGTGTGCGAGGGTAGAATGAGGAGTCCGAGTGAAACTCTTAACGCACATGTTCGACAAAGAGTCATGGTAAAACAAGTCTGCAGTAAACAATATAGTAAAATACTTGAAGAGCGGCACAAAAAACATCAAGCAAGGAAAGGCGTACATACGAGAACAAAAGAGATTTGTATAACCACAAGTAAGCACAGTTAGGTCGTATATATATATATATAGGTTCAGATAGATAGTTCGTTACTGTTGACTCAGTACGTCTACTACGGCGCACCTATCATATAATGATAGGGTTGCTAGTAGCGTAGATGTCTCAAGTAAGTAGGGTAATCGGAGCTTAGAGTAATGAGTATCACTATAATATATACTGAGGAGTCCGGGTGAATCGGTATATATAGGATATAATATGTATAAAATACCCGGGGGCTCTCCGGTCTCTCGCTAGTTTACTCGACTAGCTATATCCCATATTTCTCCGATATGATATAGTAGCTCACAATTGAATATTATATATATAATATAATATATACGGATAATAAATATACATAACAGTGATGAGGTAGCTAAGAAGGGTGCTGAGGGGTATAAATAGGTTAGGGGAAAGTTAGGGATAAGGTGGGGAGAAATAAATAATAGGAAATATATGTAATAAAGTATGTGAAATAAATGGAGGGGGGGATTATATTTGATTCCAATAACTTTATAAAGTGTAGTGATAATAATGTAAGTAGATAATAGTATAAGCTTAACACGGCGCATCATGCTCAATGCTCATGCTCACTACTCTACTCAGTAAATTCATTCATTAATGAAACATCAATATACTTGATGTTATTAGGCAACCAACTAAATAATTGAGCTAAACTATTAGCTTAGATATAAACTGATCTACCTATATTATCCTAATATATATATATATACTATACATATTAATATGAATATATATTTATTAATCACTTCTCTCAAATAATAGGTTCTATACTTCAACTCTGCATACTGGCTGCATAGATTTGAATAGATTCTTGTCGTCTGCTGTGTCTGTTTTCTCTCATTTCTGTTAATTATCTTGTTAGAATATGATGATATCTCGTTCTTCACACAATATCTCAGAACGAAAATCTATATGCATTTCTGGTCATTTAGCCCAAAGACTCTTAAACTTTTTAGATAACAATTAGCTCTCATTTAATTAATTGGCTCACAAAATCAAATGTGTAACTGTAAGACGACCTAATACAAAGTGATAAAAGTAGTAGCAGCAATAGAAAAAAAAAAAATACGCAGCAACACAGTAGCACAATTACAAAAACAGTCAGCTCTGCACTCACCTATGTACTTTAGAAGAAAGTATTGACGTTCCAGGCCACACCAATAAAGAAAAAATAACTTGTTGATTAGTTACCTTTATGAGGTAACTATAAAAAATGACTCACTTGCCCTATTCATCACCTCATCGCTGTATATGGAACTATTCCTAACCTCCCGTTATCATCGCTCTCTACCTTCCCCACATGTCAACTACAATTCTCCTGCATTTCGTTAGGACACTTCTCATTGCACAATGATCACTTTGCATTCTGTACAAATTATGCACTTTAACATTCCCCACATTCTATCCTTATGGTTCATTCCTCTTTTCCACTCCTACCACTGCTCGTCGGCTCTGCATCTCCTCGCTCCCTCGCCGTCTCAGTGTCCATCACCCTATCCTCTCCTTTGATACCTCTGATTTGAATACCAGCCACTACTTGATTCTTCTGCTACCTTCACTCTGTCATCACTTTTTTCCTAAACCTTCACATACATTGACCAATGCATCACAAAATGTTTGGAACTCCCACTCATTTCTTACCACAATAAGCCAAAACCATGTACCTCTAATTTGAGCCAACATTCGCTCCTTCCAATAGATGTACACACTTCATATCTTAACCCAAATCTACTTTACCCACAATTTTACACCTGTTCTACCAACTCATACCTATTCATATATTCCATCATTGATTCATCACCTTTTCTCTTTACATAAAAGTATTCACATATCTGGTTGTATCTATCTCTTTGCTTCTCTTTAGCTTACTTTTTATCTAACTTTTCAACAATATCGTTCATACCTTCTTCTTTACTTAATGACTTCCAATCCAAATTACATACACACTCAAATGCCTTATCCCCCAAACTCAACAGAATTTCACCTGCAGGTTTTTCACTTTTACCACATATGTCATACCACACATTCCACCATGTTTTCCACATATCATACTCATCACTGTTTACATTACTATCAAGCTTGGGACACGCCTGATGCACACGTCTTTCAACTACTACTACTCACTCACTTTATCACCACTACCTTCACCTTCTTTACCCATATTTCACCACTAACCAAACACTTACTACACCAAACAATACTATAGACAACACTCCTAATCAACCTATACTTTATCTCCCACAGAACCACTTGAGATCCCACTGTGCCACCCCACTATCCTCAGAGCCTATCTAACTATGGTCTGCTCAACTGATAAAAGTAGTAGCAGCAAAAAAAAACTAAACCACTACACAACTAAAAGATACCAGAGTACACTCACCTTGTACTTTGGAAGAAAGTACTTACATACCAGGTCACACTAATAAAGAAAAATTGATTGTTGATTAGTAACCTTCACGAGGTAACTATAACAAATGACAAAATAAATAATAAGGAATTATACTTAGGTAGGTACTCAAAAACCTGCCCACACACACAAACTTCCGCAGAACCACTGGATCCAATATACTACAACCTAGTTTTATGGGTGGGTCCCGTCTTTCCCACTACCCTAAGACACCTTTATGTATCCTTAGAGTGACCGTTAATAAAATAGAGTTTCAACTTTATGACCTAAAGATAGAGAAAATACACCAATTAGTATAAACATATAAAAGAACAAATAAAGCAGAATCACACTTATCTATAATACATGCTGAAGATTAAACAGCTTGATCTAGGTTATTTCATGCCAAAAGGTTAGTTGCCTCAATGCATCACACACACCTTGAATAGAAAACAACAAAAAATAATCACAAAGTATGGTTTTCTCTATAACTTCCTTTTTTATTTATTTATTTTTTTTAATATCAATTTCCCTTATAGGAAACCATATTCCTTTCTCAATTGCCTCACAAGAGATTCATTTATTGATTTATGTAGATAATGTTGAAGTTAGCCCTGCCTCTCATGTAGTTTAATTAGATAAAGTTGGTACTTGCTTTTATTGAGATGCTAACATAGATTTTTATTTACATCATACTGTTAATAAATTGGCTTTGTGTTGAAGAAGTTCTGAATTTGATTCTTAGAGAGAAAAACTTATCTCAGGGTTCCTACACCCTAGCCAAGAGATAAAATACATCACTTGTCAAAGTTTTCAGAATGTTAAGTGTTGTGTGAGTCAAGCATATTAATGTAATGTATAGTTTTAATGAGATTCAATTGTTTCAATACCGAAATATCAGATTTAATCATTTTCACCCCTATGAAATTGTCAAGTGAAGATGCTACAAGAAGTATTCATATGACTTGTAGATAAATTTTTTCTTTATTTATTATAAATTTTACCTTGAATATGAAAAGAATGAATCTGATAATATATATATATATATATATATATATATATATATATATATATTCATATATATATATATATATATATATATATATATATATATATATATATATATATATATATATATATATATATATATATATATATATATATATATATATATAAATATATATATATATATATATATATATATATATATATATATATATATATATATATATATATATATATATATATATATAAAAAAGTATCTATATATCTGTATATATATATATATATATATATATATATATATATATAAACTTAGTTATCAGATTCATTCTTTTCATATCCAAGCTAAAATTTATAATGAATAAAGGAAAAAATTGTCATATAAATACTTCTTGTAGCATCTTCATTTGTACATTTCAAGGGGGCTAAATCGATTTGTGTTGGCAATTTAATCTCATTAAAATATACATTACGTTAATAACGACTCACAACGCAATATGGCACGGACAGAAATGATGCTATTGTCTCTTGAATATGGAACCCTGAATATTGCGTGTACCGGGTATATATATATATATAAAGATAAAATATATATATATATATATATATATATATATATATATATATATATATATATATATATATATATATATATATATATATATATATATATCTTTTTATTTTTATATATATATATATATATATATATATATATACTGTATGTATATGTGTACAGTATATAGGAAAGTATACGCATACTCGAAGCGATGAAATTACCTCCCATTTTAATGGTTTGCCTTTCTCTTTTGCGTTCATTTTCTTCACACACTCCACCAGGCAACATCTTACTGACCACCATTTATCCACATATAATATACACATATTTATATCCACACCCATCTTAGACAACATCCTACAGACATCCCTACTACTTATATCCCTATGTGTGGGGGAAAAGAATTGCCCACATTGTATGTTCTGCGTGTCGTAGAAGGCGACTAAGGGATGGTGGTAGTTGGGTTAGCTGCCCACTACCACTATCTCTTGCTAGGAATGCTAATGCATGCCTCGGAGATGGTCGTGATCGCCGTAAACGGCCTTCTATCTTTCGGCGAAATTGTATGAATCGTATGGGTACATGGAATGTCAGAGGAATAAATGTTGAGGAGAAGAGGAGAGAGGTGATGGATGTATTTAGAAAGGGCAAATTTGATTTGCTCGCTGTGACTGAAACAAAGATGAAAGGAAACTGTGAAAATGAGTGGTGTGGTGTGAAATGTGTGTGTGTGTTGGTGTGGAAAGGAATGAGAGGGGGAGAGAAGGAGTTGCAATTTTGATGAGTGACTTGTGGTACAGAGCTATGGTAGATTTTGTGTGTGTGAGTACTAGAATTCTAATGGTTAAATTTAAGTTTGAAAAGGTCAAGGTATGTGTGGTTGTGACGTATGGTCCATCTGAGGGAAATGTTGAAGAGAGCACGATTTTCTGGGATAATCTGAATGATGTTTTGGATGGGGTGAGTAGGAGCTTCAGATTGATTGTGTTGGGGGACCTAAATGGTTGGATAGGTGATCAGAAAAGGGATGGTATAACAGGTGGTTTTGGGGTGTCAGGAGAAAATGAGAATGGTAGGAAGGTGATTGACTTCTGTGAGGAGAGAGGTATGTGTAAGTAATACTTTCTTTAAACACAAGAGTATCCATAAGTATACTAGAGTTGGTGTAGGTAGAGATGGTTCTGAAGTGAAAAGTATGATTGATTTTGTGTTGGTGAAGAGGAGATGTTGAAGTATGTGTTGGATGTTAAATCAGTGAGGGGATTAGGATGGGATTATCGGATCATTATGTTGTTCTATGTAAAATTAAGTTAGTGGAGAGCTTGGATGGAGAGGAAGGTGATAGGAAAGAAGTGGGTAGAATTAAGAGTGAGAAGTTAAGTGAACAAGGTAATAGGGATAAGTATATAAGAACACTCGCAAGTAAATCAGTTGAATGTGAACAAGTTGAAACTGAACAAATCTGGAAGCAAATGAAGGAAGCAGTTGCTAGTAGTGCAAAGGAATGTGGATGTGCTAAAGTAGGAAGTAAGAATGTTAACAGTGAGTGGTGGAATGTAGAGGTGATGCAAGCGGTTAAAAGTAAAAGAAGCATGGTTGAATGTACTAAAGGCTAATGATGAAGTTTCAAAAGAAAGATGTTTGGAAGTATATAAGGAGGAAAAAAGGAATACTAAAAGGTGCATACATAGGAGAAAAAAAGAGGTAAATGAAAAGTTTGGAAGGAGGATGAATGGGGACTTGAAGGGAATAGGAAACTTCTGGAAGGAAGCGCGAAAGGTTAAGAATGAGAATGAGGGGAACCTGCTTAGAATAA
>JABUQX010013898.1:32500-65000 GCA_015478945.1 Trachelipus rathkii
GCGTACCACTACCTTTACGACGCCCTCGTAGCACAATAGGTGCTGTATCTTCGCACGAGTATTGTGTTGACATTGGCAACTCCAAGCTAGTTTGCTGTGGTGCTTCCTTCTTTCCCACCACCTCTGTTTTGTGGAATTCTCTTCCATCTTTTGTACTACTGAATTCCCTCCCTTGAATAGGGCCTGCGTCTGTGTTCATATGCGTAATTTGCGCTTGAGGGGTGAACTTTTGAGAGTAATACACCCCCTCCTTGAATAGGGCTCTGCCCGTGAGTGGTGGTGACAACTGTAAAAAAAAAAAAATCCTTGAATGGGAAGATATGTAGCAAATGAACTAAATCTCCTACTCACCCCATCCAAAACATCATTCAGATTATCCCAGAAAATTGTACTCTTTTCAACATTACCCTCAGATGGATCATATGTCGCAACCACACAAATTTTGATCTTTTCAAACTTAAATTTAACCTTTAGACTTCTAGTACTCACACACACAAAATCTACCATAGCTCTCTACCACAACTCACTCATCAGAATTGCAAATCCTTCTATCCCCTCTCATTCTTTCCACACCAACACAAACACATTTCACACCACACCACTCATTTTCACCGTTTCCTTTCATCTTTGTTTCAGTCACAGCGAGCAAATCAAATTTGCCCTTTCTAAATACATCCATCACCTCTCTCCTCAACATTTATTCCTTTGACATTTCATATACAGATACGATTCATACATTTTTGCCGAAGGATAGAAGGGCGCTTACTGCGATCACGACCTTCTCCAGGCTTGCATTAGCATTCCTGGCAAAGATAAGTGGTGGTAGGCAGCAGCTAACTACCACCGTCCCATAGTCGCCTTCTACGACACGCAGGACATACGATGTAGGCAATTTTTTCTCCCTACACGTATGGATATAGGGATAGGGGATGTCTGTAAGATGTTGTCTAGAAGGGGTGTGTGGATATAAGTTGTATATGATATGTTGTCTGGAGGATGAGTGGATATGAACGCATAACAGAAAGGCGAACCATTAGGCACTGGAATGTCATACATACCATAAGCAAAATGGGTATATATATATATATATATATATATATATATATATATATATATATATATATATTTATATTTTTATACCTATATATATATATATATATATATATATATATATATATATATATATATATATATATATATATATATATATATTATTATTATTATTATTATTATTATTATTATTATTATTATTATTATTATTATTATTATTATTATTATTATTGAGTTTTAATATTATTCAAAATTCTTAATATTTGTTCAATTAATCAGCAAAATAATCGGCGAAATTTGCCGATGACGATGTAAAAAAAATATGCCGATTTTTGCCGATGACGATGACGATGACGATTAATCGTCCCATCACTAATATATATATATATATATATATATATATATATATATATATATATATATATATATATATATATATATATATATATATATATATATATATATATATATATATATATATATATATATATATATATATATATATATATATATATATTCTCTATACTATATATATATATATATATATATATATATATATATATATATATATATATATATATATATATATATATACGAACATTCTAACTTGCATGCTATTTGTGTCTATTTGTTCAGAAATGAATATTTTAAGCAATGCTCTATGTATATTTACTTTAATATTTGAAAATAGGAAATTTTATTGAGATATATGACTTTATTAATTTCTATTATAGTCATGGAATAGTATAATTATATTACTTGGCATAGACTTTTTATTATTGTTAATATACTTTGCTTTCATAAATATAAAATCTTTGGTTCTGATTCATAGTAAATTGTATTTAAAAAACTTTGCAGGCACATTTTTCTTTTGGGTTTTCTGATCAGTTGCAAATGTTGAATTTCATAAATTAAACTCCAAGAAAAAAAATCGTAGATCCTCACGTTAAATGTGGGAGTTGGAAAGGCACTTTTTAAATGATGAAAAACTCACTAATGGGCTTATGGATTGTAGGTTAGGTTGGAATGTCCATTGCATTTCTGTGTATTGTATTTCATCACTTTCCCCATCCGAAATTCACTGTTCAGCATTTAATGCACTTACACAGTCTCAAGCAATTTCAATAAACATGTATTAGGACATGTGGGCTATTATCTGTTCTTTGTGAACTCGTTATTGTCTAGATGTGGGAGGGGAGCTATCCTTTTTGAACAGAAACTAAGTAAGAAACATTCGACATTACAGGCCTAGTTCAGGATTTAAATCACTGTTAAAATTATTATAAACTTAATGAATATTAGCTTGAAATTCGTAATGATTGCAACAAATTCTTTTGGGTTAAATTCATAATTTAATATAAATAGTAAATAAATAAAAATAATCTAACCACAAAGCCATGTAGAAGAAGCCCTTGTCCTTTAAAATAGGTTAGCTTTATTTCGACAATATTACAAGTACAAGAAAGGAGGAATATTAGGTTAATGTGATAAGTTATACAAACTATGAAACTAACAGCATTAATTTTATTTACAGAACATGTCATAGGTTGAACAAAGTTGGTAAAGATCATTCACTGTGGAAGAAAGCGGATTTCAGTGACGGGATGTTGACAGCATCCCAAATTACCAAAAAAGTGTTCCCATGTCTTCATGAGAGCACAAAATCTTTGCACATACGAGGTTATAGAAATTTGAGTTCAGGAGCTAAGCGAAAGTCAGATCTACTAACAGCACATATTCTTAAAACATTTTCGCAAAAGTGTCCAGACTTAGTAGAATTTCATGTGCTAGAAGCCATAGTTAATGCAGAAAGATTGAAATTAATTAATTTTGGTGAACTTAAAAATATAACACATTTTCGAATTAGTAATTGTGAATTTATCAGTTTACCTTCTCCAGTCCGGGAGGGCTCATATTTTAGTAACATGAGTTCTTTTTTTCAAAAGATTGAAAATCTAGAAATAAGCTATTGTAACTGGATTACGGATTATGATTTGATGGTTTTAAGCAAATTAGACACTTTAAAAAACTTGTGTTTAAAGTGTGATTTAAAAATTGGATATACCATTGTTTATTTATCTATAAGTTTTAGATTTGGTTTTAAAAACTTAGAAAGTTTAGATCTGAGAGGAACAAGTCTTCGAGACAATGACGTACCATCCATTATGCTTAGTGGAAAGCTTAAATATTTATACATTGGGCCAATTGGATGTGTAAGACGATTTAGTGATAGTATAGATGATGGGTTAAATTTAATTATACCCGATCCATTTCGTAAGGAGGAGCCACCGCAGCAAGTAGTAGTTATAAATATGGGACCTAATGGCCCAAACTGGAGGCATGCAGATGAAGAAGAATTAGATACTCTGGGTTTGCATTGGGTCAAAAAAGGACTTAATCGTCATAGAGAAGCTGCTTTGAAAGAAGATGAACATTACTTTTTTTGCAAAGAAGGGAAGCTGATAAAAGCTAGACAACAAAATAAAACTGGTGAATCTTCCCAAACCCAAAAAAATTCCAATAAAAGGAAAGATATGGAAAGCTATGAGCATGAGAAAGCCTCTAAACGCTTAAAATCTGAGGAAGGAAATGTTTCTAATGAGGAGTTAAGCTCTGATGATGATGAAGGAGAGGAAGAAAGTGGAAAATATTCCAATGACAATTTCGTAGAATCCTCTATTAAGTGCAAAGAGAGTAAATTACCTGATAGTTTTCTTTCTGATTCTATGGCACATGCCTTTAAAGACCATTCAAATAATTTGGAACACTTAGTACTTGCTGGTTGTGCCATAACAAATAATGGATTACTTCATCTTCTTCAATATACTCTTTCTTTAAAATATTTAGATATTACTGATACTTATGTAACGGATGAAGGTATGCAGGAAGCTCAAACATTACTACCAAATTGTAAATTTGTTTTAAGCAAAGTACAACAAACCTTTGAGTGCAGATGATAGATAATTGCAGACATGTATTAAAATATTGTAGTGTTTTTGTGATTGTTTTTATAATTATATGTCGTTATTTACATAAAGTATAATACGTAGCGTTTGTACTCTTAATTGATAACGAATGTAGCCTGTGTGTGTGATTATGTGAATATACAAAGTAATAAGGGTGATATTGATAACTTTCTGTCATACATTTCAAAAAGTTATAGTCTACGTTATAAATGCATAAAATCACTGACGTAATTTATTTCTCGATCGTTTTGGTCTTATTTTCATAAAACTTTTAAGAATATTTGTTTTGTAATATAAGTTTTATGCATTTTATTATTTTTAATATATTGTGAAAATATTTACTCATCTGATATTTCGTTACAAAACTATATGATTTTTAAACGTTGAATTTTTAATTATCTAATATTTACCATAAATTGTGGGTACTAGAGAATTTATATATATAATAGTATTATATATGATTATATATATATATAATATATATATATATATATATATATATTTATATATTATATATATATAATATATATAAAAATATATTTATTTTATTTTGTATTATTATACTTACCAATTTTATATATGTTCTATAAATTTTCATTTAATATTTTTTTTTTTTTTTTCTTTTCTTTATTACTTTTTTTCCCAAGACTGGAGTAGGTGGCTCAGCATGGAAAGAAAGGCAGTAGGAGAAATGAACAACGTGAAAAGAACCAGCCTTACGCCCCTCTGACATTAATTGTAAAGACTGTCGCCAATAAGAATCACTTAGAGCTTCCTATGGGGACGGCTCACTATGGTAAGTAGTCAAGTGTAGGGTTCATCCCCTGGCAGTGGGCCACAATCCCATACCCTTACAACCGCATTTCTATATATGCCACTTCTTTCGCTCTGACTCAATTTCTTCCTGCAACACTTCCTTTATTGATCTCATTTTTTCTAGGTCTCCCCAACGGTCGGTTTCCAACACCAACTCACATATAATTACGCTTACCAACTCATTTACCATACATCCTTTACATGACAACATCAACATACTTTCTTTAAATTCTCTTCGTTTACCACTTTTTCATACTCACTGATAACACCTCTAATATTTCTGTCTTGTAATCGTTACTATATAATAGATAGTGCTTCCAAACCCCTAGCACCCCTATAAGATTGTCATAAGTAACCTAGAACACATTGCTGTCTAAGATTTATAGTTATTCATTTCAGTACTGTTGACATACTCATAATAATTACAAAGGTATAAATGTAAGCAGCTTTAGTGTCAAGTCTTAAAAAGCGAATCACAAAGATGCTTTTAAATTTCAAGATTATTACGGTAGACACCATAGCTCCCGTCTGTTCTCTATTGCCAGGATATTTATCTACGTATCCGATACTATGAGCTAACTCAACCGTTCCTTTCAATCAACCTACCCCAGAATAAAATTTAAACTCAGACACTTGTTTCAGCTGCTCAGCATCTAACATAATTCACACTGAGGACTATCCTCACTCACAACATATATTGAACTCTTTCTACGTTTACTTTCAGGCCTCTCCTTTTACATACCCCCAAATCTCTCTACACATCTTCTCAAACTCTCTTCAATTCGCCACACAAAGAGAGACAAGATCATCCGCTATATATATATATATATATTATATAGATGAAATATACTAAACTATAATAATAAAAAAACATGTAAAACTCTATTATACATATATTTACCTTTAAATCTAATATATTATATTGTTCATAATATAAAATACTTATACTACAGTGTTCCGTATTATATCTAATATATTAAGTATATATTATATATAATATATATACAACTATATTAATAGTAGTTTTTGTAATTGGGATGTTTTTATGTATAATAGATAATAATATATAATAATAACAGTACATCTTCATATTTTTCGTTGTTATGCTGAATTTTTATTCAATATATAAAAATGAAAGTCGGTAAATCTACTCTCCGTATAGCTAAAATCTAAATTGATTTAACTTATCAAAATGGTCGATACCCTTACTTCTTTATTTTATATTTATGTAGCAAGACGCTAGAGTGAATGGTTAAACTAGCATTTAGTCGACTCGCTTATATTTCTCTACTTCTAAGTTACAGACACAGAACTAAAGAATCTTAGGTCTTTTAAATACCTGGTTCTGAAAACATAGTTATAATTGATACTATTTATTATACGCTGAATCTAAGTATGCTATAAAATACATTTTAAACGGTTAAAATAAAAATAATCATGTAATTTTTTAAAGACGTGTTATTTTTTCTTTCATCTACCTTTTTAGCAGCTCACTCACGTACTGGGTAGGTAAAGGTTATTAGTCGATGTTACTTAGCCACATCGGAATACCTAAAAGTAGATTAGAAGCTAAATTACGAAAAAAACGTCGAACAGACAAATTGTCTAGACATACCTGTCTCCATTATTTGTCATATATTATCTTCTATGATAAAGTACCTCCGTCCCTAGCCGGCCCTTACAACCCTATAAGTTAAAGTATTACCTCTCGAAGAGGGAAAATAATATAAAATACTATAAAAACTATAGCGTAAACCGGCTCACCTATGCGTATAATAATCGTATTCAATGTAGGAGTATTCTTATTGGGTCACCAACGTGTGGTGACCCCACCATGCTCACCCATTACAAAACTACACGTTATCACTCCTATATATGCTCACTATTATTCTACGCTTCTGGTCATCATAAGAATAATCATTACTTCGTACCATTCCAGAGAATTGTATTTAACTACGATCGATTTAACACTAATCTTTCTCACTTTCGGTTATCGATACATAGACGGAAGGAATTAACACAGCCTAACTTCCCGAGCACTTGTTAAAGTAAGAATCAAATCCCCTACGATTTAAATTCCAAATCACGAACATACTCCTATCATATATTCGCATTAATATACTAACACTTATTTTGCTTCACTTGATACCCTCCTCATCCCCTCCTATACAATTTAATTTAAGACATAGTAATTTTTCTTCTTTTCCTCTTCTATTCATCCTCCGCAACATAAACAAAACACTCTTGTAAATGGTTATCGATCGTTTTCTTTCATGAAATTTATAAATCAAAAAATTTTTTTCCAATACCACTTTATGTACTGCACCTGAAGTCTTGTCTGCAAGGCAATATTTTAGATGATACGCCTTGAAAGAATATTTGACCATTGTCTGATGACTTCTTTATAACTCTCTTTGTTGCATATTCAGTTTCCTCTTGGAACTTATCTAGAGTCTCATAACTTCCTCTCTTCAGAAAAGTGATCAAAACAAATCGGTTGATCTGACACTCCTACAGAAATTAATAACAACATCCAATGCATGCTTCAGACGAACATCTTCGATGCACTTAATCTCCGTTCCGATGGTTGGAACGACCATACTTTTCCTCCTCTTCCACTCTCGCTATTACTTTGGCACCCTCAGGAACTATCATTCCTTTGGAAGCAGCAACTGTTGTGCCAACCATCGAATTCTCCTCCTACGTCGTCTTCGAGACACTTACTACTCAGTATTCCTCCCTTCATACCAATGATTTCCCATTTTCATTTCTTTGGTCGAAACAGCCCATCTCGCAGTGTGCATTACGACTATAACTGAGGCTCTTGCCTAAACATTCCAATTAGACTAAATTGCACGGTTCTTGCTGTTTGTGATAATGTCAGAGTGCAAGCGTAGCAATGTTGCCTCTCGCCATCACATGCTGGATGATTATCTTTCCCGGGACCTAGCTAAATATATAAAGTGTACTACAGTGCGCGGGTATGAAGTCCAAAAGTCGCCGCCCAAGGAGCGCGACTTTCGTTGTCCTGTACGCACGACTTAATCTCTCCGTCATTCGGATGGGCAGTGCGGTGGGTTCGTAGCGAGTACAATACGCCTGGTGTGCACACAACAATTCGGTAGCCATAAGACACGACCAGCAGTTTCGCTACTCGCTCTATATACACTAGTATTTCATCTTAATTTGACTAGTATGTCTCCGAGACTAATTCGTGCAGACCGATTCCTTGAAAGATAATACGTTGTTCTCTGACGAACTATCTCGGCTCTGCGTTCAGTACACCGCCTAGTAAGTGTTCCACATGCACCACCGCACAGCTGAGTCTCTTTGTCATGGTGTCAGGATAGTACATTTTCGCATGGTAGTGTTCAGCATCAACGTGTTTGTAATAGGCTGTTTTGGTTAATATGGGTTTATGTTTTTTTAGTAGCTTAGATACATTATAAGCTCCATGCCTAGTTGTGTAGAGAGGTCTCCAACTGGTATTCCTCTTGTAAAATCATCCAGATTGAAACGGCGTTATGATTTCCTGCAGTCTTTGCTGGCCACTTACCGTTACAGCTTCCGCGTTACGCATGAGTACGCAACGTTTTTTATTTGCTGGAGGCTGTTGCAAGAAGGTGAGCGTCTCGATCAGCACTTTCAGCATTGGTCCCCACACAAAGTGGCGTTTTTTCCGGAGCTGCTTCGGCTTCCTCCGTGGGGCTGCAGCTCCGCCCAGGTTTCAGCCTGTCCTCATTCTCCATGCTGCCCAATAAACTAGGCTCTCTATAAATAACCCTCACGCTGACTTCTTTTTTACTGAACGCCGTCCATGCTGGTCCCTTTCTACCACTCATATCTCTTTTGCTCTCCGTATCCGGGGGGAAACGTGCTATCAAAAATTCCACATACTCACACTGGACCATATAACGGAATCAGGAATGTTTTTTGGCTTTCGAACTCTTTTCCTATGTGCCTTTGATGACTGTCTTTCTAGCTTGATTGGGTTTTTCCTGTGCCAATTTACCTCTGTAAACGTTACTCCTTATAGAATTATCCTCTAACACTCTCGTCCAAACAAATAAAAAAAAAAACATAAAAACAAATAAAATAAATAAAAAACACACAAAACAACTAAGATATCACAATACATGTTAATGGCGTACATTGGCGTCAACTACTAATCATGAACATAGGTACTCCTATCGCTCTATCCTCGTCTGTAGATTTGTGAAGAGTAAACACTAGAACCAACCTACGATTGCGCTAGGTTTACTACTCCTCTCTTACCATAAAATATCCTATTTACATCTAATTCATCAAATTCATAACATGCTAATGTAAATATACGCATGGCTACCACAAAATATACCTCACTCTACTAAAGCTATATTCCCATATGCTAAACTTCAAAAGTTATGCTTACTGGCTCTCCAAAAACTTTAATGTCCATATCAACCCCAGGCAACTGCACACTAGAAACTCCGAGCTGACTGTCCTTCGACAATGACTGCACCCCCGTGACTTCGACTTATGACTGATTCCCAGATTGTCATCACTTTTTTTGAAACACTTACTCAAACTGTCCTAATTGATAATTGAGCTAACTCACTCTCGCACTTTAGTTGTTAGCTTTCTTAGCAATATTCTCTTCATCATGAAACCAGCGCAATTTCCTTTCTTAAAGTATACACCTACTTCTTAGACAACAGTCTCCTCCTACTGAGAAATCTACATAAACTCATACTTTCATTTAATTATTATCAACTCTGCAGGGCCCTATTTGCAGCAAATGTTACTCATCATATAACAAATCATTTTATTCATCTCATGGCGTGTTTAGTCATGCTATACATTTACCAAATACAAAAAGACTCATAATGCATACAAACTATATTATCCTCTCTTCTTCTCATATAAACATGTATTTTAGTATCTACACACTAATCAGCTAACTATTAGGTTTCACTGATATGTTGGGACATATCTGGCATAAAAGCACTTTCTGATCTCACGCGATTCGAGCTAAAAAACATGTTCTTCACTGACCAACGTAGAGTATAGGATATGAGGAGACGCCAGGTCTTCAGAGTAAAATCTCATGTGCATACACTGCCATTAGAGCAACGACACCTCTTTCAGAGTTCGTCACAGCTTGCACACACAAAGTCTACACTATTATACATTCTCACTTGTCATTCATCTATACTTACAATAAGCACTTTCCTTCACACAAACCTTGAAGTAATTCTGTTCTCTAGTTCTTACTTTGAAATATTTTTGTTTCTATTATACCTATTTTTTTTTCGAACTGATTATTATTTTAACTATTATTATTCTTACATCTTAATTTTTATCATCTAGGTGTTTATCTTTTTTATATATTTAATCTATTATTATTATTAACTTATTTATTATTGAGTTTATTATTATTTATTATTATTCTTATTACACTTCAAATTATTTAATCTTTTTTACTTTTCACATAATTTTCTTTTGATTACTCTTATTATTATTATATTTATTTAATTATTATTATTATTATTATTATTATTATTATATTATTATTATCTATTGTTATTTTACAATTAATTATTCAACTTTATCTCTAATTTTTTATTGCTTATTTTATTTTTCTTTGTTTCCTATTTATTATTAGTATTATTATATCGTATTATATATTATAATTATTATTCTGATTATTTTTACGTTATTTGTGGACATCTGACTTACTATAATTCCCCTCATATTAGTATTTATTATTATGAATTATTTCTATGTCATTTTTTAGTTCAAACAAGCATTACATTTTAATTATGATTCATCTATTATTATGTATTATTTTTATTATTATTATCTATTATTATTATTACTTATTATTATTAATTATTATTATTATTAGATTATAACTATACTTTATTATATATTATTTATCATTATTATCTATTATTATTTATTCATTATTACTATTTATTTTTTCATTAAATATTCAATAATTATATTATATTCATTATTATTATTATTATTATTATTATTATTATTATTATTAATTAATTATCTATTCATTATTATTATATTATATTATTGATTATTATATTATTATTATTATTATTATCAATTATATTAATTATATTATTAATTTATTATATTATTATTATTATTATTTATTTATTATCTCATTATCTCATTATTATTATTATATTTATTGATTGATTAATTGATCAATGTATGATTCTTTATTATTATTATTTCCATTATTATTTATATATTTTACTCTTATTTATAATTACAAGTTTTCCTTTCCCAATCTCTTCATAAATAGAACTCATTTTTTTTCTAGACCCGTAACACTCTCTTGTAACTTTTATTAATGCACCTATTCGAGAATAAACAGAAGTAAAACTTTAATTAATCTATAACCAATTGTCTCTAACATCGCACCTGGTACCTTCAGATATCGATTTATACGTTAATCTTATAGGCTACTTAATTCTCATCACAATGCAGCTTACAAAAATAAAACCATTTCTCCAAATCATACACACACCACAATCTTCTACAAATTTAATTTTACTAGACATCTAATGTTTGAAGTGTAAACTTAGTTTTATGAAAATCAAAAAAAGCTACATTTGTTTTGTAAGATACCTTAACATATTTCATGGACTACTTAACAGGTGTTACCTGCAAAACACGGCTAAATATTACAACAAAACATATCAACGCTATTCATTTCTGTCCCATCGTTCACTTAAATTTCACATTTTGAAGTCTGGACTATCAAGTACGTTTCTTTTTCATAAAAAGAGATCTGCTCCCACTGGCGCAGATAGTTTGAACAGTACTCCTCTATTACCAATTATCTTCAAGTTATTATTACATATATTGAATGTGTAGTATATCTATTATCTATTATCATTTATTATTATCCTATAATTTACTTTATTTATTATAGCAGTATTGCGAAAAAATATTTAATTACTTATAATAAGTTTCAATTATTATTTTATATATTTAGCAAATCTTCGAATTATTAATTATTATTCTACTCATTTTAATTACTCTATAGCATCACATACTATAAGAAAAATTAGCATTATTACCTTTTACTTATGTACTTAGTTCCCTTTACTCTCATCTATACTAGTCAATCTTTCACTCTAATATCTAATCATTTTTCAATACATTTTATTTATGTGTCTTTATTATTATTATTATTATTAATTCATTATCATAATTTCTTATTTATTCATTTATTGGTCATTATATTATTTTATTATCTCATTTTATTATTATTATATTTATCTATAAATTATTATTATTCATTATTATTATGATTATTTATTATTATTATTATTATTATTCTATTATTAATTTACTTATTATTTGATTTATTATTATTATTATGATTATTATGATTATTATTATTATTATTTTATTATTATTATTATTATTAATTATTTATTATTATGTATTATTATTATATATTTTATTATTAATTATATTATTTTATTTATTATTATTATTATTATTATTAATAATTAATAATTATTATTATATAATTTATTATTATTTATTATCTATCTATTTATTCATTTATTATTATTATTATTATTATTTATTTTATTTTATTACTTATCTATTATATATTATTATTATTACTTTATATATTAGTTTATTATTATTTATCTCTGACAACACTATTATATTATAATATCCCTGCCTAATATTAAATCTTCTTTTCTTTCTGTAGACTTATGTCTTTTGCCATTCTTTCCCTTCCTCTTCCTAATCAAATGAGAAGCCAGCTCTCTTTGCATTGTGCAAGACATCTCTCTTTGTCATCAAGAAAGTTCCCTTGCAAGCGGACCATAAGGGGATTGCTATTCTATGCACTCTTGCACATCTTAACTAAATCATGCGTTTAAGCGCTACGGTTTCTCACTCTCCTCCTAGCTAATATTTCTTCTTTTCCTCTCTGTCACTTGTTCAGAGTTGCCTATCCCCATCTTTATTCCGTTATATCGATTTCTTTTGAAAAATTTCTTACACTGTCTCTGTATAAATATCTATTTATTTGACCTACCATCTTTTTTTATTTGAGCTCTATGTCAACATTGCTTTCCTTCCATTGCTCCCGACTTTTGTTATCACTTTTCCTTCTTAAATTACCTCCATAATAGTGATTTCTTGCGGGGCTTATTCCATCCTTTACTCTTTATTCGTTCCTATTCTCATTTTTCACTCTTCTATTTCTATATCCATCTTATATCTATTATACCCTATTCTATTCATCTCAGCTTCACCTATACTTCCTTTTTACACGAGCGCCTCCAACTACTAAATGTATTCGATATCATTACTACAAACTATACTAATACCTATTCCTAGATTTCCCATTACAACCCACATCCTTCCCCTATATCGTCTTACTACTCAACACAAACTCCACCTCAAACAACACTTTTTCCTATTTCGAATATATATAACTCTTACCATAACACAAAACTCTACAGTTAATCTATATACTTTACTGATCTTCATATAGTGTTTAACAGAGTATTATTTACAATATTAAAATCTTATTCTTAATATATATAATAGAAATCTCATCACACTTCCTTTATCCATTTTCTCTACTAGACATATCATGATATCATACTAAAACAACCTAACCTTATGTTTTCCCATTATGCATTTTTGAATTTACCCTCTTCACTAAACACCAACTATCAGTCGCACAATATCTCTACTGAGTACAGCTCCTACTCAAATAATCCAACAATCTTCGAATTATCCCAATGTTACTATCTCTATTATAATAACTCCGTTTATCATCAGTAATGATCATTAACTGTACAATCAAACTTAACTATTGGATGATTTTAAACTTTAATTTTAACCATTTAATAATTTATAAGGATTATTAATCATCACAATCATACTTAAACTACTGTTAACCAATCAAGTGTATTTATAATAAATTTAGCAACTCTTTTACCTTATCATTCTATTTATACATCACTAAACACACTTATTAAATAACATCACATATATATATATATATATATATATAAATAATATATATATATAATATACATTATATATAATATTATATTACATAAATTTTTATATTAAACCTTCTTTTTTATCCCTTTATACTTCTATTTTATTTTCGCAACCTAAATATATATATATATAATTATATTATATATACTATATATATTATATATATACTGCGGCCATATAAATTTCCCCTTTCTCATCTCATTAACCTTCTCTACTTATCTCCTCCACATTTATATCGGTTCCAATCCTTCGCTGTGACATTCTTTTCTGTAGTTCTATATCTGTTGTTATATAAAAGGCTGTTATATAATACCTGGCAGTTCAAAGAACACTACTCGGGCTTGGTCACGAAATTCCTTATAGGAAGATAATAGTGTTATATATAAGTATTTAGTGATAGACCTCACTACCCAACTATATATATATACTACGTATTATAGTCGACTTCTACGACACGCAGGAATACGATGTGGGCAATTATTTCTCCCCTACCACTAATATGTAGATGTAGATATAGATGTATGTGTAGGTATGTCTTGTAAAGTTGTTTGTATTAGAAGATGGGTGTGGTAATTTATATAATGATAGTGTATTTATATGATATATGTGGATAAATGGTTAGGTATCAGTTATTATGTTGCTATGGTGAGTGAACGAGTTAGTGTATAGAATATGATAGCCACAGAGAAGGGCCCATACATTAAATAAATGGGAGGGTAATAATTTTATTAATATATATATATAATATATATATTAAATCTTAATTTAAAAAAATAGTATATAATAATAAATATGTAAAAATATAATAATATTGTAAATAAAATATTATTTATTATACAGACCGTAAAATATAATTTCATATTTAATATAATATATAAAACTAATAAAGAGTTAAAAATCTAATATTTAACATATATCAAAGTAAGTAATAACCATATTTTAAAATAAAATAACTGTATTATATAAACCTAAGTTTAAAATACAATAGCTAAACAAGAACGATATTCATTAATCAATCCTATAAATTTCAAATATCTATAGTAGCTTTTTCGATTTCTGTTAAATCGTCAAACTCTAGGCAATTACCTTATTCTCAAGTGAATTTGCATAGAAAGAGTATCCAGAAATAAGGAAACCATAAATCCATCAAAAGACGATACATCCATAATCGACACATTTATCGAAAATCAGTCAGATGTCCTAGTTTACAACTCGCCGTTATTTCTAAATCTCGCTTGATACTTGCTTTCTCCACTCCTTGGTGAAACTCATCACTAACGGTTTATATGAGCACTTCCCTTATAATCCTCATAATCGTCTTCCCTTTGTCTCACTAATTCCGATTAATCTTTCTGTATTGTTCATATAAAAATGTACTACTAAAAATTTGTTTCTGGTAGTTTCTTTCAAGATAAATGTTCTTGTTGTAATTTGATATGCAATTATTTACAATTACAATATACAAAGTCACGAACATGTCATATTGGTACTGATAATTAATCATTATTCCAAAAAAGTAGTAATCATTCTGGTCCAATTCTGCTTTTCTTATCTCATCTTTGAATAAAAATAAAATCTCATAAAATCGGTCTTTATGAGAGAGAAAAGTATCAGCATATTCAAGTAGGACTATATAACAATTAAAAATGTAGAAACTCTGCTGCAAAATATATGATAAGGAGTAAGACCAGACTTATAAATAGACAATAAATATAAGTAATTCCTAATGTCTTCTACAATAAGATACGATGACAAGTCAAATTTATATCGGCTCTAAACTCATCTAAATCTCAGTATCGAAGAACTGTAAAGTATCATTTTTGAATATAGTATTTTATATCCTAATTAATTCATATATTAAAGATCAACTACTAAAATAAGATACATCTTATTCAGAATTCTCTCATTTCTAATTTATAAAACGCAATATAAAAAAGTCTTTTAACAAACTACTTTACACTGTGTTAGTTAATTTACTGTTGTTATGCGAAATTGACTTGTATTCCAGATTCTCTAACATATCTAGATACATGTTCAATAGTTGCTCTTATTTCAATTTGTTCGGGCACCCCCTCCTCCGGTTTGCTAGTATTTTGTTCACAGAACATAGCAACGTTACACTTTTAATCACTATATCATATTATAACAAACACTAGTAAATCTTCGTTATTAGGTTTTGATTTTTTTCGATCATGTGTCCTCAAAGATTTTGTGCTGTTTTCTCTCACTCTGATGTTATTAAAGTGCGGGGGCTAATTTATCTATGTTATATTCCGCTTTATCTGTTCTTGTCTTCTTGGTGTTAAGGATCCTGGCTTCAATCTGTTTATTTTAAATTCTTTTTACTGTTGTTCGACATAATGGTTATTTGGTGCATTAGTGCCGTGAGTTCGTGCATTCGTGAAAAGTTCGTTGATACCTTGTTGTTGAGTATTGTGTGGAGAGGGCTTTGTTTCTTGTATTTACGGGACTATGCCTCTTTTGACTCTCGTCGTCTTGTGGTCCTTGTCTATGTGTTGTGTTCTTTTTACTAGGGTCTCACTCGATTATATAATAATCGTTGTAACTCCTCTAATCGCGCCTCTCTAGTTTAATTAGGAATGTTATTAGCTAATGGCTAGTGAGAAAATTTATGAATTTAACCTATTATGAGTGTCTGTGTTACTTGTAGGTTCCTTGTGCTTTATTGGGTTAGATTATCAGTTGCGGTGGTGAAGGGGTAAGTATTGTTACTATATGAATAGAACAGTAGTACAGCTGCACTATATTGGGTCCATATGCTGTTTTTTCTTGTTTGATAGCTGAGATAATGTAGGAATAGAGTCAGTAACCTAGGCTTGTTTTTTCAAGAGTGGTTTGTGAGTGTGTAGTTGTACTCTGACGTGAATTTTTTTGTTCAAGATTGAAAGTGTCGTTGTCTTATGTAATACGTTTTGAGGGTCGGCAGTTATGAGAGTTTTCAATACTGGGCCATGGTCTCACCCTTCGAGCTTGCGGTCCAGAGAGGAGAGACGTTATTCTCAGAGGTTACTAGAGGATCGCTGACCCGTGTTATCTCTCTCTTGTGTTGGTTGCATGAGGATCATCAAACGTACTGTCACTTGGGTTGTACGTAGCGACTCATTATAGTGAGTACTACTTTATATATTAATTACTTACTCTATAATATATATTAATATCTCTCTTTATAAACTTAACTACTATTTCATTACATTCATATGTCTTCCTACTTAGTTTCTCTAAAATGATTTAATTGTAGCTATGTAAGAAGATCCATTTTGTTATCATTTTAAGAATATGTACATTCTTTTTGTTGTCAGCTTATACTAATTAAGATTTTTCAATGATTAAGCTTCTCATCTATGTATTTTCAATACATAATCAGCCATTTCGGTTAATCGTTTTATTATCTCGTCCCATTAATATGACAGGGAGCTTATGTTTTCTCCATTGGATAACATTAGTATTATTATTAAATACATCGTCTCTCTCATATTATTACATGCTTATATATAGTTAATTAAGTCCATGGGTTTTTCTTTGGGAAATAAATGTATTTAGTTATACCTACTTTAGGAATTTTTATTTCTATGTGGTCAGTGCATCCCATATGTCTCTTCTTCTTACTCTCATATCTCCCTCTACTCATCTCTTCATATTACTTGTGGCCCGTGATATCCGGCTGGTCAGGTGCACTTAACATTTGGTGGTTGTTCCGTGCGTATCTTCACGTCTGCGGTGCCGCTGGTCTCGCTTTCAAACTCAGGTGTCTGTTCGTTCCGGTGTTCATGTTACTCGTTCGTCTCGTCGCCTCATGCTCTCTGCGACTTACAGTGCTTTCTCGACTCTCGTGCAATCGTGTTCCGAATGGTCCCTCCTTCTTGGATCGTGTTCGGTGTGCTCTCTCTTTGCTATAAATGCTTCCCAATGAACCGTTTTTCTTGCGTTCGCTTCGAGTCTGTTGGCTTGTCGCTATACGGGGTCTTTGCGGGCCGTAATGCAAGTACGTTTGCAGCCCGGTTTTTGGTCATGTGGAATCGGTGGCTGTAATGTCTCGGTTTTGGTTCCCGTGGCATTGCTCTCTTACTCTATCATTGTTTGAGTGTGCTGGGCCATCGCTGCTGGGAAACCCTTGTCACGTGGCTTGCATCCGTCAGGAAATTGCTGGCGCCGAGGAAGACAAGGACTCTCATATCTAGGATGAAATGGAGGGTTTTGTGAGGGGGTATGGTTTGTGGCCCCACTGAATGGCCCAAGGGACTGAATTTCAAATTTATGAGATCTGCATTATAGTGATAGGCGTCCGCTACTGTCATGTGCCGTGAATGTGTCTAGGGCGACGAGTTCTCGAAATAATAGGTATATAGATGAGGGTACGATATATTATCATATAAATTAGTACTCATCCTATATACTTTCATTTAAATTGTATAAAATGAATGAAAATATAGGAAATTCTCAGTTTTTTTCAAAGTTTTTAATTAACCATTTTTACGTTTAAAGAGAAACAATATACTTAAAGAATATTTTAGCTTGAATTTATTACATTACCCATTAACCCTTTACTTTATATTAAAGAATATATAAATATAAGAAATTGGTCACAAATATTTAGAACGAACATTTCTCTCATCGTATATCGTCTAGTAATTTAATAATATAATAAAAGTTAAAAATCATAATAATAAAAAGAATTAAGTTTCCAATTAAAATAAACAGAAAATACGATATTTAAGGGAAAAAATAGTTAAAATTTCCTTTATTTTCCTTTTAACTCTTTATAAATTAATTAAATTTTTTTGCTCATGTAACAGATACTCTGTTGTTTAATTATAATTTATTTATTCACCTGGTATCTTGGGTGCTCCCTCTCAATTAGTTGTTATATTTGCTATAAAATCCATCTCTGGACTGAAAGAGATTGCAGCCTATCTACATCATGTAGTGATAGTTACTACTCCCGTAGTTTTACCATATTTATGGTGTATTTTTTTTTTCTTAGTTATGAGACTCTCATTCAATACCTTTATCTCACATGACCTTATACCCTTCACTGGTCTACCTCTCATGACTAAGACTCCATGGCTCTTAATCACACTCTCTCTTAGCTCTTTCTTAATAACTGGCTATATAATCGATCCCTCCTCTTATTCTTCTGCTTGCCCCGTTTTATACCGACATTAATAACTAAGCTGCTCATAAATAACATCGATTAGTATGTGTGAGGTTGGGACTCAGTTTGACTCTCTTTCAGAGAGTTGATTACTCTTGCGTGTCGCTTCTCCGCGTTTACGGAGACGGATATGGATATACGTTGGGGTAATGTTGCTCTCTTCACTACCATTTAACTTTGCCAGAAATGTACTAGACCAACGTCTCAGAGCATACGGATAGTGTCTGAGACTAAGTAACTACCATCGAGCATCTTAACTTTTATCGTGAATAGAATTAGTCTAGAACTCGATCATGTGAGGATACATTAGGATATGAATCCCGAAGAGCACATATAAACTCTGTAGTAATAATAATATATAATAAATCAATAATAATAATATAAGAATAATGAAAAGACGCGGCGACGCGGCGCAAATGGAATGCTTAGACATGTATTTATGATCACAGTGGAAAAACTTTAGACATTTGAGTCAATACAGCTCATAGTGATACATAGAAATAAGAAGACATAAGAGTAAAGGTGCTAAATCAATAAGTGTAGAGATTGAGCTATGAATGCCCAATTGTAGTGATGAATGCTTGAAGAATTAGATAGTGTCCAAGATGATACATTTGAATGCGAGGGAGCAGCCTGGCGTTGACTCAATTTATTGCTTGATAGTCATGATGTCTACATCAACTAGATTCATAGAGAGTAATATATGAGATTGAGATGTTATGATGCGTTCATAGATTACTATCACAATTAGGAATATACTCAATAAGTTAATCGAGTTTTGAGAGAGACCTCAGGATTCAGGTAATGTGTATGAGTAATGTAGGATCACAGTTATATGGTTAATCTGTGGAACACATCGATATATCGAGAAATATGTATACCAATTGGAGTAAGGAGGGTAGACGATAAGAGGATAAGAATTCGCAGCAGAGAGACAGAATAGGTATAGAGTTGGGGGACTATGGAAGATGAGAATTGGAAGACAATGATGAGAAAGATCAGACAGGCCTAGAAGATAAGTAAGAAGAAGAAGAAGAAGAAGAAGAAGAAGAAGAAGAAACAGGTAGTGTATAGAGGAGTGGTAAGAGAGGGCAGAGACAGAATAGAGAAGATGGATGAGAAGCTGAGTAGGTTAGAATATGCTGATAGAGACGAGAAGAAGGGTGCATAGTGGGGTAAGTAATACTTATTTTTAAACACAAGAGATATCATAAGAGAAAAGATAGAGGGTTAGTGATAAGGGTAGAAAGATGTAACGAGGAAAGTTAGATTGAGTTTATGATGTTGAGTGGAGAAGGAGATGAGTAGAAGAAGTATGTGTTATAGAAGAATGGTTAAAGTCAGTAGAGAGGTGATAAAGGATGGAGGAGAGTTAGTCGAGAGGATAAATTAATGATAGATAGGAATATCTAAGTGAAGATATGAAAGTTAAGGAATATAGGGGGTTGAAGGAGGAGGAGAGATGATACACGAAAAGCGAAAAGTGAGGTAGAAATATAGAAGACGAGAAGTTAGATGGAAGAAGAGCAAATAAGGATAAAGTAGATAAGTAGAGCTTGCTAGATAAATCGGGAATTGGAATAGATGAAGACAAGGTAGCTAACAGAAGAGGAAAAAAATATAGGGGCCAATGAGTGCAGAAACAGAGAGAGAGTATGTAATATGAGCTACGTAGAGGAAGAGATAAAAGAAATAGTTACAGAAGGGAAGCATGATGGAATGAACGACGGGATGCTGCAAGGGTTACGCCGTCACAAGAGAAGGAGAGGGTGGTTGCCTGTCATACCAGCAAAGCAATAGCTGAAAGTGATACAAAGGAAGATGCTTGGAAAGAAATCAATAAAGCTTTAAGTGAAAATAAACGGAAAAAAAGAATAATATATACCAACTAAGAGATAGAGGTACATACAAGTAGCTTCAGGAAGCACAAAAACAACGAGGACTCAATGTTTTTCAGGTGCTGTTGCTGGTATGGTACATGTCTAGAGTGGACTATGCCGGGTCGAAGATCATGACTCTATTTAGAACGGAGATAATAGTGCGATACAGGTTTCAAGCATGCAGAATATCAAAAGAGAACTAAATCGATTGCATTTTTAGATTATTCTGAATTTTCGGATATGTTGTGGCTGGTGACGTGTGGTACGAGGAGCATCACGATTGCGATTATAATCTAGCCTCTATAATTATTCCCGTACGAGGTTCTTCATACTAGCACGGTGTGGTCGATTTGATAATAGAGTGGGTTTGGCATGGGCTATACCTAGCAGGTTTAGGTTCAGTATGACTCTGGGCGCTAACGTATAATCGCAAGTAATGACGCGGCCGCTCGGTAAAGCGAGGGTCGTCTGTTTGAGAAAATGTGTTGGGAGAGAGAAATGGATGAAACGAGAAATCATGAGACACACGGAGCATATGTTTTTAAAATTAGAAAGCTTGCTATTGATTTTGAGAGGTAGACAAGAAATATGCTATTAACAAGAGCCTGGGTTCTGCTTAAAATGAGCTGCTATAGTTATTGAGGAAAAATTTCAGTAGAAGCGCTCATAGCGTGGTTTCAATATTACCCGCGTTTACTGGCGGGTACTGTTCCCGGGAAATATAAATAGAGCGATGGGTGGGACTGTGTAATTGTGTCTACTCTTCTGCGTGGCCTTTCTCTGAAGTCTCTAGAGTCAAATCTTCTCTTATGTCGAATGATCTACTATGTCCCACTTATCCCTCTTATGGTGCATTTCATCAGATACTCTATGAGCTATGTACTATCATCTCTCAATATCATTATTCATCTGACTTCTATTTAATTATTATTATTATTCTCCATAACCGATTCATCTCATTACTCTTACTAGTGGACTTTTATGTTCACTTTATTTTAGTTGTCTACTTTATCATTAATTATCTACTCTCACTTATTTTATAGGAGTAAAGTATACTATCTCTAAAATGTTCTATCTTATTCATTATTCTTGATTAATCACTCCATCATCTACATCAATATGCCAATTTAATTATCCTAGTTTATAAGACAGAGACCTCAACCATACACTGCTATTATCTTAAATTATTTCCAAATTATATATCTCGATTTCAATTAAATTGTGTGTTAATGATTTATCTAATTAATTATTTTATACGTTGTGTCTCATCATCAGACTTACCAATAGAATATCTCCAGCTTGGAAGACTACTATACCCCGGTTAAGCACGTTTGTATAAATAATCATATCAAGATGAAAGAGACATTAATTCTGTTCGTTGGCGGACTCCACGGCTCTAATCATGTTCTCTGTGGTAGGACACACTACTTCAACAGTTTCCATCTACCCTCGCACATGTATTTTTGTGAGCTAAATGCGACAGCTCATGAGCTTCTCTGTCTCTACATGCCAAGTATTAACCGAAATATATCTTAACACATAGGTACATCTCTTGATTTTCCTCATTACTATCTTAAGAATTCGAAACATATTACTTTATCTGATTCAAACCAATAATACAGAATCCGTAAGCTTTAAACATCCATAGCCTATAAACTACTAAAACACTACTATCTTATCTTGAGGTCTCACTATATAATATGATTAATATTCTAACAATTAGTTATTGAGAGAAAGATTGAATAATAAATATAATAAATAATATAATAATTATGTACGATAAACTATTTTAATAATTAAATAATCCATCCTATACATAGAGTCGCACGAAAAAGAAGAGAATACACTTTATCAATAAAGTACATAAATAAATATATACTCCTTCAACATCAACTTTACATAATAGATAATCACATTCAATATTACTCTACTCATCGCTTCTTAACTCTCACACTCCGACCCCAATACTCCTTACGTATATGAACTCTCACGTACTATAGCCTCATCATTAATTCAAGAATATCTTCTAAGTTTAATAATTCTTAATTAACAATAAAATCAGATGGGATACATCAATCCCACATTAAGTAATGATCACATAAATAAATAATAATCTAATAATAATAATCTCAATACTAATATAATATATAATAATAATATAAATAGATAAATCCTATAATAATCAATCAATACACTAATAAGAATTAATAACTATAGTAATAATAATAAATAATAATGAACAAAGATTCAAATAAATTTTTATCAATTATTAAAATTATCGTTTGCTGTTTGATCACCACCCCTTGCGCTTTATTCTTGGCTCGTACTCTTCTTGCTTTTAATATATAATCGATCTTCCACACCACTAAACTAAATTGCAGATTATTGACTCTTAAAATTTATCACCAAACTCGTGGTAATAAGCTTCAAATATCTCTCGCTACTACAATAAGTGTATATTCTCTAATGTTGTCACACACATACACTATGATGAAATAACTACGGGTGCCTATACTGATTTGTCAGACAGCATCAGTCTCTCTTGTGTTCATCTTGTAAGAGTCCCCGATGAGCTAGATACCGCATCTTCACATCATATCTTATCATTTCTCTTCGCAGCATCTTACTAGATCGCAGTTTGATGCCTTCTCTCTTTGCCATTTTCTATCAGCTCAAACCACACTAAGTATTGTATTTCTAATTAAAAAGTGCTACCTTCATTGAGACACACATCTATTAATGTTCAGTTATAATTAAGAATAATTCGTAATCATACATCTAGTAGGTGGACTCATTCTATCCAGAGTCCTACACTTGGAATGATAAACTCTATCAAGCTCCTGACTCTCTATACACATTATTATATAATTCAAGTACTGACCATGTGAATTACATAATAATAATTATAATCAAATCTAATCAATATCATGAATGCAATAACACTAATTACAGTAATGGAACTAAGCATCATATGACACTCCTGTGGGAAACCTCCAATAATCTATACTCAATATAATATATTTAATTATAACTCAATAAATGTATTGAGAATTCTATTAATCAAATAAATATTCATCATAAATATTGTTAATTATAACTATAATAATTTTCGAGAGCACACATACACTTACTATTTCCATATAATCAACAACTATAGTACTCAATCATCACTATCAACATAAATAAGAATAATTATGAAATAACATAATATATTACACACTCATATAAGAATATATACAAATAATTATTGTATAAGAGAGAGAGCATACATTATTAATATCATTTTTATAACCACATCCACGTTAATCTATCATACCTAAATTAATAACAAATTGAGAGAAATATCATATAGATTGCGTCGTCACTCAATAATTACTTATCAATTCCATTATTATAACCGGTTTGAATTTGAAATCATGATTCATAATATAATCAACCTTATTATCAATGAGCATACAAGCATGGAGCTACAGTAATCTCAATTTTGTTTTATTCACTATATTATCATCACTTTCTAGCTACTAATATCGTATACAATATTATTCAAAACGAGATCTACATAATTCAACCTCTCTATATAATCAAGTAGATGATAGGAAGATCACTACAGGAGCAACTGTATAGCCCTTATCTAAAAGGTAGGCATAATAATAATTAATAATAATGATATAATAATCATAATAATAATTTAATATATGTCAGATGATATAATACGTGGGCGACAGATACTATACTAATTTGAACATGTAAATAACTTGAATAGGATAGATACAGTCAGTATGTGATCAGACAATGCAATATGAACGTCAATCAGAATTAGTGACTAATAATAGCTACAATTAGGATATGACAGTTATAGGTAGTGGTCGAGCTGTGTGCATAACTCTTTCACTTGCAATCAATAATAATTAATCATATTAACTGTACACTCTGGGAGCAGATACATAATGCGAATACAATGCATTAGAATTAATCAATTATTAGGATATTTTATGGCAATTTAATTCCACCAGTGCAAGTAATCTGCTACGGAGCTCTCAAATTAAGGGACAGTAACATTAAATTCTGAGCAGGATGTAATTATTAAATGAGGATTATCATAATCTATGGTAGTTAAGTGGTTAAAGGCTTCTATGAATATGAGATACATCCACTAGTAACTTAGATATTGATAATAAGTCTCAGATCTAATAAATGAAGTGTGTCAAAGACAATATCATGGTGTCCCGATGTACTTGGTATCAGGAATATTACATAAGTCTCAGGACGTGAGCACAAGTGGCATTATATAACTTAATTTAAATGTAATATCTACCTACCTGAGGTAATATTTACAATCAAAAACTTGGAGTATCTATTGCTGGAGAAGAATTTTCAGCTCAATAAGGAAAATATAAATTATGATGGGAGCCATGAATAGACCATTGGAGATTGATTATAGCAGTAATGATATGGAGTGAGACTAGGACGTCAAATGACGATGGCGGAGTGACCTCCCTTTACAAACTACATATGACGCAAGCTTTGGAATTTATTACATGTGGCCGATAATGCCCAATGACGGGATTTAGCACGGACTTGGAATTAATGCGATAATAAGATTTATGGTTACCAGAAGGATTGTGTAAATAAAAACTGAGAGGGGTTATGACATTCAAAGATTACACGATCGCTCGAGTCATACGAGTAAATGTTTAGATGCACGTATGACCTGGAGACTCGTCCACGTGTGAACTATATTATGTATATTTAGATAGATAGACTCCGAATAATACGCATATAGATACAGTAATAAACTAAATAATAGATTAATAGATTTAGCATGATATTAACACATATATAATTTATATAAGGATAATAGATAATACTGTAATACTTATAGCAGTGTGAAAATTAATCCTTCTATGATTTAATTGAAGACGATGACGCATCTAGAAGTGAAGAATCTGAAATAAGTGTTTTGTAATTGAGTTCATTTTTAGATAGCAAAGATTAAAAAAAAATATAGGCTAATAATAGTATTGGTGACTATGATGCATAAAGAGTAAAGGTTATGCTGAGGGATGGTCACAAATTATCTAACTATAATAGATTGGATAGCAATAATATGATATAATAATCAGAGTTGTAATAGACCTTAAATAACGTTCAATTGCGTAAATGCGCTGGGTAATCTTCCTGAAGGGATAAAGATTAATGTATTCCTGTGTTATTGTATATGATATGTGACGCACCTTGGTTCTGTGAATATAGCAGATCTGATCTAATACGTTCAATGTGTTCCGCTATGGATAATCTTACGGGCGTGCTAATCAGGTGGGTAGAGCAGCCTTGAAATGATAACAACTGCGAGTAGACCTTCTTACGAACAGAGATTGTGTGGTATGATGCGAAAGGGGGTACTCTGCGCGCCATACTGGAGCCGTATGTTGCGTAATGGATTTAGTCATGTGGCACACGGAAGCATGCTCGTTCGGTTGGTTAAGCGGAACTGTTGTGGCGCTTGAGTGTGGATAACGCACGGCTACGGCGATATTGAGCACTGGACGAACGTGGCTTGAGTCAGGTTGAACAGAGACTGTCTTGAAAAGAGATGACACTTTGATAAGTACGTTGTATGCAGACGAGGCTTCACGGATGTATATCGGGCGAAGAGCGAGGATTTATTGAGTCAACATGGAGTGCAATTGAAACCTTCCTTTGACAGACTTTTAACAACTCGTGCAGCTACGATCGTCGAGGGTCATCACACTTAATGCAAAAAAGATATAAATTAGGGTGGAATTATATTACTGTACATGTATAGTCAGAAGGATCAACCCTTCATATTGTACCGAGGGGCGGATCTGATGCATGGGACTCTTACATCTTTTCGCCTATTTGTCACATGTTCTTTATATAATAATACTCTGTATTTTTTCTTTATCTCACATTTATCTTCCTTGAATTGTTTTCCTTTTTACACTAACTTTCTTGGGGACCCCAGCGCCGATCACGCCGCCGGCGCTCTCTTCCTCATCAATCTATATATACTAATTCTATAATAATTCTTAATATATAATCATATATAATTACATTTCATTTATATACTAATATATAAAATCTATATTAATATATAAATAATAATTTAATATAAATTAATAATAAATCATAATAATAATATACTATAAAAATAATATATAATTATTTGATATTATTTTCAAAAATATAATTAAAATGTTTAATTAATATATTTTTCTGTTTGTGTATAAGAATTATTAAAAAAAAATATACATATAATAATAATAATAATAATACATATAATAATGGTAGAATAATAAATAATTACTATTATTACAATAATAATAATGTAATCTTTCAATATCTGTATATCTTATATAATTAAAATAATTAATTATACTAATTAAATTAATTTGAATTTTAAACCACTTAATAATTTAATAAAATAATAATATAATTATAATTACTAAAATTAAATAATACCAGATTAGATAGATACATATATGTACTCGCATAAAACAATTAATCAGTAATAACATAATATCCAAAGATACCTCTAAAATTTCAATTAATAATAATTCAATAATTCATCTTAAAAATATATGAAATAATTAATTAATACATATATCTAATAATAATAATATAATAATAATCATAATTTTAAATATCTAAAAATAATAATAAATAATAAATAAATACTGTAAATGAAGAGGGAAAAAATTTACCATACTGAAAGCACTTGTATTTGTTATTAATCTTATTATTATTCATTATTTTAATTATTATTATTATTATTTATATTTATTATTATTTATTATTATTATTATTATATTTATTATTTACTTATTATCTTTATTAATTCTAAATACTTTCATTTATTATTTATTATTATTATTATTATATATTTCTTATTATTATTATTATATAATTTCTTATTATTTTATCACTTCCCTCCTAATATTAGATTTATCAGCATTTTTTCAAGGTTAGTTTTATTAGAGACACTCATGAGAGTCAAGATTTGAAGAAGGCGAAGAGGAAAAGACACTTAAAGAATAAAATAGTAAGATGACAGAATCGTGCATTGGAAAACCTATCTCAAGATTTGAATTGTGAAAAAGCCGGGTTTATTTATTAGGCAATTATAGTCTTGAGCAAGCGGGTCGGATTTTGACTACTAGAACTGCATTAGCAACGCTTTCTAGTATCGATTCATAGGTCAAAGCAACGACAGCACAAATTCGTTATCGGTCGAGCAGAACGGCGCTTCAAAGTATGGTATCAAACACTAATATAAGTACAGAACATTCTATAGGATGAATATTTCACTTAGACGTAATACATTCTTCGCTGCAATAACACGCCTGAAATATTAAGAAATGAGTGCACTATGAGAGTATAATGAGTCTAAATTCTAAACTAAATAATCCGACCATAATCACTATAACATTGTATGCTATAGTATTACACTACTAACAGCTCTATTTAAAATGAAATACTAAATATATGCTCGAAATTACTTCATGTTTAGAGTAAGGTACCGCAAAAGTAAGAGATGTTCTAAATTGAGAACAATAGTGTAGGTCTAGAGAAACTATGATAGTAAAGTTTTTCTAAGAATAAAAAGAAGTATTATCCCTAAAAATTATTCAAAGAAATAAGGTAGTAATATTAAAAACGCAGCCCAATAAAATAGGCGCGACCCAATCCCGCCGCGCGTGTAAACGGTAAAAGATGTAGGAGAAAACCTATTGCGAACCTGGATGAGACTAGGCGTCTGGTTGCGAGCTGGCATTATGTTAAAACCCGATGAAGTCGGTAAAAACTCGCTTTTCGAATTCGAACATAAAGAATTTGGTGCTGATGCTGGGGATAGTGCTGTTGTGAATAAACGATTGAAGCACAGCTGGTGGGCTCCAGTGCCCAATCAGTAGGCGTGCAAATTAGTAGTTGTGAGTAAAAATAGCGTCGGCTAGTGATCGCACGAAACTCTATCTTATTGCAGTGCATGGCCGAGTTTGACAGTTAACAAGCGAGAAAGGCTAGAGAGAAGAGAATAAGAGAAGCGATATTTTCTCTCGTAAATACCCTTTCGAACAGTTGTTTTTTTATTTGTACATGGATTACATTTCTAAACCTTAACCTTATTCGTACATACCACCTCTCATATAATTATTATCTAACTTGATTTTACGTGTATTCCTTCTCCACCTTTGTATTACTGGTTTTTAATAGTTACTGTTAATTACTTAAGGAGTAACTTCATTTATTACTCCATAGTACTGTATATGTTAATCAATCTCATTAATATTATTATTCTTATTATTATCCGCTAAAGCCTAATTATTATTAGTGTGATTATTATTTTTTTGTTTATTAACTAATTTATTATCTATTCATTTATTTGATCTATCTGCCTGTCTATTCATCTAGATCTATTCATCGGTATTGATTGATTAATCTATTATTATAGTCTTCAGAGTATTAATTGAGTTAGTTATTAGTTGATTATCTAATTTATTTTATTGATATCCCATTTACTTCTCTCATCCGCTTTCCTGACCTCTTCTCACTCCTTGCGCCATGTTGAGTGTCATCCTCCATTGTAGATTTATTCATTTGCAATATTGATTATTTATTTTATTTTATTATTCCGGAGGAGTGGGTCTGCTGAGGAATTATTACTTATTAATTATTTGTTAGTTATTATTATATATTTTTACTCGTGAGTTTATTATTATTATTTAATCTATTATTATATCTTAATTATTTATTTTGTATTTAGTTATTTATTATTTTATTATTTTTAATTTTTAATTATCATATTTATTATTATTATCTCAGCATTGTATTAATTTATTATTATTATTTCCGATTGAACTAATTCTAAAGATAGTTGTCGGTAATCAGTGGTCTACTACAAAGAATTTATTGGTATCACTATTATCAATGAATAGTATTTATTAGTGTATTTGGATTTACATTATTATGTGAATCTAATCTATTATGTCATTCATTATTTTATCTAAGTAATTGAAGCTATTATTTATACTCAATCTATTCATTTACTTTAAGTTATCACTTATAAACTGAGGTATTATGTATTTCCCTTAGCAGTTCTGACTGTTGATGGAGGTTATTGGGAGTCAGTAACTCATTACTCTAATCTACATAGAGTATTTCATTTATTTTACGCGACGTATTTGTTATTAATGATCATTATTACTTATTTGAGGAATGTATATTATATATTAATTATCAATCTCATCGTGATTCATTTATTACTCTAGTGCATGACAGTTAATGGATACTACACTTGTCAGTCCTTTTCGATCTTCATCTGATGATCCTATCTTTATGAGTGGTATCTTAATCTGAGTTTATTGAGCTACATGTGTTCGGACTCCCTCAATGCATTAATATGTGATAGAATCATTGACAAGCCGAACAAGGTCTACATTTAAATTTATATATAGGTATTATGTTAAAGCAATTTTAATCAGTACTTGTTAACTTTTCTTTATTTTTTTTTAAGAAAAAAAAAGGAATCTATTCAATCATATGTGAAATAATTCCTTTTCATATATGCTTATATCTAAGAGTTTATTTATTTATTAAATTATTGTATTATTTCGCTCAACCTCTATAATGAGATTCATTATTTAACATTATAATTTATGGGTAATTATTGTTTTATTTATTATATTTACTTATTTCATTATAATTATAATTATATTCATATTATTCAGTTTTCATTTTTAAAATTTAGAGCCCTATTCAAAGATAGGGTGTTATTATTAATATTTATTAGAGTCATTCAGTCAGTTTATTTAATTCTCATTTATTAATGATTATTGTATTGAGTTAGTCTTAAATTATCCTCCTAGTTCATTTATTATTATCTCTTCGATTAATTGAAAAGCAACTTACTGCTATTGATTGGATTACTATTACTCATCAATTGTTATACACTTAATCTGATTATTGATTATGTTATTCTATATTCACTCTATTTATGTATCTACTGATTATCTCATTTGATTTATTATTACTATTTTCTTGAGTATTAATTTTATTATTATTGGGATCATTATTTGCTTTAGTAAATATTTATTATTATTAGTGAGATAGTAATTAATTTCACTTGATACGAAAAAGTTATGTTACCGCATGTTAATTTTTTTTCAATGAGTTTGCTGTCTTCAATTTCTTCTTTCTTCATTCTTCATACTTCTTCTCCTCTCTTTCATGCTCTACTGGTAATCTCTTTCTTCTTATACTCTTTTACTTTAATTTACTGACTACTCTACAATAGGGGACTCTTCTTCACTTCTTCTCTTCTTCTCTTTGTCTTGTCATTACTTCCATCTTTGTGGTTCTTCACCTTTCCTTCACTTTCGTCCTCTGCTTCTTCACTCTAAATACTTAGCGTTGTGGTGGCGCGTTCTTCACACGTAACTGGGGGGCCGTTTTTAGCGTGCGTAGACTCTATCTTCTTTCTCTCTCTTTACTTGTTCCTCTTCCCATCTATTAACTTCCTACTGGTTTCACTTCCGCATTTTGGCTCGCGCTAGTATCTTTTCCATTTGGGGATCGGAGCGGTGCCTCTGGTTCTTGTGTCCACACAAGTTCACATGGCCTTCTCTAACTGTTCTGTTTTTCTTTAAGTTCTTCTTCCATTCCCTTATTATACTACTATTTTCTAAACATATTTTTTATTTTAGATACCATGTATTATTATAATTATTATTCTCTTATTAATGAATTAAATTCAAGAGCTGTTATCATATTATTATTATTATATTATTTATCTATTTATTTATTTTTATATTTCCTTCTTTTTAACTGTCAGATCCTTTTTTTTAAGTGTACAGAGGCAAGGAGAAGTTCCTGAAAAATTTGGGTAAAACACTCATCTTTTATAAAGCGACGACACACTCCTTTTAGAAAAGTTTCATAAATTTCTGCACCCAATTGTGTTACAGAATGCTTTCTGCTCGCCGTCACCCATGACAGTTTTTGAATAAGTCCATTAATTAATAAATAATTATTAAATAGAATTGATGATCAAGTAATAGTTTCGAACTAAAATATTTACTTACAAATGGAAATCAATATATAATAATAATATATCTAATTATAATATACATATGACTCCAATATCTTGAATTATTATATAGTAGGAATCAATATCATTCACATAATTAACTCTCTAATTTATGATGATTCCATAATAAATAATAATAATCAATCAACTATTATCATTATCAATATAATAACTCACCTTTACAGCTAATCTGCGAAATATTGTACCAATCAATACTATTTATAATAAGCTCTAATATTATAGCCCCAATATACTATATATATATTATACACACACATTACATATATGAATATAGGGTCATGATACCATGTGAAGACAGGTAGAGAATGCACACAATAATGACCACAAAATAACACAACAATACCCCAACGTTAAAAAGTATCACACGCGACACTGTCAAGTTACATACTAAATATGACTGGAGCATCCAGTTATATACTAGAGATTAACTAAT
>JABUQX010013898.1:77500-79073 GCA_015478945.1 Trachelipus rathkii
CTACTCTTATAGTTAATATATACTACCTATATACTATATTATATATCTATACTATAAGACTATTCACCTTCCATCACAACTGACTATGCTATTATACATATATATCTTAATTGAATGGTGGTATTGTATTTGTTAGTATATATATTTATATATAATATTATATAATATATATATCCTATATATATATTATATATATATAATATATATATTATATATAATTTATATATATATATATATATATACATATTATAATACTATATATTATATATATATATATATAATATATATATATATGTATATATTATATAATATATATAAATAATATATAATTATATATATATATTATATACTATATATATATATATATAGTATATTATATTATATATTATATATATATATATTATATATATAATATTATATATATATATTATAATCACTTTAGTATATGATACTATATTATACTAATATATAATAATTATAATATAAATATTATTATTTTCTTAACTAGACGAAACGGGATCCTAGCTTAGGTGAGTACGACTTTCATTTATTATTTACTAACCTTATTGCATGGCTATTATTAGTTTGGCTAATTTTTATTTCAATTTCTCCTATTATATATATCTACCACTATGTATATATATTATATTATTGATATAGCTATTTAATTTATGGTCTCTTATATATATTGTATGGTATGTATGTATGTATATACTATTAAATATATATATATATAGGAATATATATATATATTATGTATGTATTAAAGTATATATATATATATATATATAATCATTATAGCTATTATATATATAGTATACACTCAGGTGTGTGTGTGTGTGGTGTGGTGTAGTGAGGGAGGGTTTCATTGCTTCAAACATGAGTGTGAGAATTCCATGGTATATAATATAAACATATCTTTAGACATTTACGGTATCGTACACAAGTAAAAGTGTAAGTACATACAGAGTCCCACTGTGCGCCTTTTTTTTCTAAAAATGCTGAGTGTAAGCTATATAGCTCGTAAACTATACGGACAAAAGTTTTCTGAGCAAATCTTACTTGTTGAATCATTATATATAAGGAAGTTAAGCGCCAGCTCTCACCGCGGTGGTTTTCTAATCGCTGGCAATGCACTCCAACTTATTTTGACACAGATCTTTTACAGTAATACAGAATTAAGTGGTGGAGAGTTTACAGAAACAGACAGATTGTAATAGATATTACATTCAAAGATTTTATAATGAGAAGAGGTGAATAATTTTTTATAATGAGTTATTATCAAAAAAACGATTAAAGAATTATGACAAATACTAGAACACACGTCTACAACCGTATTTTATAGAATATTACGCAACATTCCAATAGATATGTTTTTTTTTCTTTTATTCAGAATTATCTATTTAAATTAGTCTTATAAAATCAGCATTGATTTATTTTAATTTTAATTATTAATTTTTTTATATTGCTTCGTTCTTTTCAAAAAGAAAAAAGAAAATGATCGTTATACAATTTTAAAATGGTTAATAGTTTAGTCAAACATAAAGGTTTCACATAACCTCATACATGCACA
>JABUQX010013899.1:0-7500 GCA_015478945.1 Trachelipus rathkii
GTACGTGTTTAATTATAACATAAAATGTTTTAATAAATTAATACGTAATATTGTGTAAGGTAAATCTGGTGTGTAAGTAAAGTCTGTGTGTGGAGTGTAAGTAATCTGTTGTGTGTGTGTGTGTGTGTAACGCTGGTAATAGTGTAGAGTTAATCTGTGTGTGAGATGATATGTAGAATGTAAGTGTTATGGCTAAATGTAAGTGTCATAGTGAATGTGTGTTATAAATGCAATAGTGAATGTGTGTATAATGTGTATTTGTGTGCTGGTGTGTGTGTGTGTGGTGTGTGTGTGTGTTGATGACCAGCTGTGTATGAAAGTGATAGAATGTAAGAGTATCTATGGTAAATTGTAGTGGCATAAGTGAACTTGTGTGTATGAAGTTCATATAAATGTGTTTGTATAATTCATGTGAATGGTTGGTGTTCTAAATAAAATAACAGTAGGCATGAAGTAAATAAAATAAAAGTAAATAATAAAAATAAAAATAAAATAAATTAAAAATAATAAAAAATAATAAAAATGAAAATAAAATAATAAAATAATAATAAATATGAAATAGAAAAAGTATTAAAACAAATAAAAACATAATGTTAAAAATATATAGTTAAACAGTAACATATGAGTTAAAAAGCAGTAAAGCAGAAAGTTAAGACAGTAAAGCAGAAAGTTGAAGCAGTAAAGCAGAAAGTTAAAGCAGTAAAGCAGAAAGTTAAAAGCAGTAAAGCAGTAAAACAAAAGCATACTAAATCCCTTAGGTTTAGGTAACACCTCTATTTGATTTACTGATTACTGATTTAAGGTAATGTAATGTTTATATAAATATAGTGAGTTAAAGCGCTAAAAGCAGAAAGTTAAAGCAGTAAAGCAGTAATAACAAAAGCATACTATTCCCTTAGGTGTTAGTAACACCTCTATTGATACTTGAATTACTGCTTCATGTATGTAATGTATAATGAGGTTTTAAAGCAGTAAAGCAGGAAGTTAAAGCAGTAAAGCAGATAAGTTAAGGACAGTAAAGCAGTAAAAACAAAAAGCATACTATCCCTTAGGTTGTATAACACCCTCTATTGATTTAACTGATTTACTGGCTTTAAGTATGTAATGTATAGAGTTAAAGCAGTAAAATAACAGTGAGTTAAAAGGCAGAAAGCAAAAAGTTAAAGAGTAACAGTAAACAAGAAGCAGTACTAATCCCTTAGGTGTAGGTAACACCTCTATTGAATTGTACTGATTTACTGCTTTAAGGTATGTAATGTTAATATGTTTTTATAAAATTTCGTACAAGTTTGTAGGTAAAAGTAAATGTTTATAAATTCAGGACACTCTGGTTTTCTTTTCTTCTTACATACAATTATTTTAAAAAATTTTTAAATAAAAGTATTAAGTAAAATATAAAAAGATGTCTGTAATGAGTTACAGTTTTAGGTTCGCGAAAATGTTTTTAATAAAAATGTTTAAGTATGAAATAAAAATGAATGACTCATAGTATATTTGAAAAGGAAATTGCTTGAAATGTTTAATGTATGAAGATAAAAAATTGAATGACTGTAGTAATACTATATATTTTTTCATTCGTGCGGGGATATTTGCGCCTGCGGGCGCACGCGGCCGGCGGCGGAAATATGCGCCTGCGGGCGCACGCGGCGGGGGGATACGCGGCGCGGCGGGGACGCGGCGGGTCGCACCTGTGGGTGCGGGGTTGTCAGCCTTCACGCGGAGGGCGCACGCTGCGTCCTGGTGGTTAGCTTATGATCTAGGGGAAGACATTAATATTAACTCTGTTCTTTAATGTAGGGTAGGGTAGAAAAGGCTAGAAAAGGTTAGAAAATGTATCAATGCTGCGGCATCAATCCATCAAAGATGAACCTTCAAAGTTGAGTCATCAATGCTGAGCCATCAAAGTTGAGCTATCAAAGTTGAGGCATCAAAGTTGAGTAGCATCAAAAATATCAAGTGTGTGACGTGTAAAAGTAAAGTGTATCTGTGTGTGGTTGAGTGTAAGTGTCTATGGGTTTAATGTATATGTCTATGGAGAGTGTAAGTCGCTTATAAGTGTCATAGTGTGGGTGTGGTGTCCTAGTGAATGTGTGTATAAGTGTCATAGTGTATGTTTGTATAAGTGTATATATAATATTATATATATTTATATAATTATATATATATATATATATTATATATATATATTATATATATATATATTATATATATATATATTATTATTATTTATATATATATATATATAATATATATTTATATATGAGCCGACTGCTGTAGTGAACGGACGCATTAAAAAGAGAGGGGAAGGAGCAAAGAGAAGATTTATTAATAGAAATTTAGAAGAGGTTTGAAAACTACAAGTGTTGAAGGAAGAGTTTCGTAATTTGATTCTGAGAGGATTGGGATTGTTTATATCGTTTGAATTTTTGAGACAATCTTATGTGAAATTTTAAATTGAAAATTTATTTTATATAAATTTATATATTTGAACATATTTATTCACTTGATTTCTGTTGGTGAAGCATCAAAATTTTAAAACGATCTTTTTTGCTTTATTTTGGAAATTTAAACTATCTCGAAATTATCATAAAAAAGAATAAATTTGAAATTGTTGCTGTGAAGCTCCGTTTCGCGAAGGCAGTAAGCTCATTTATGACTAATTGTTGGTGTGTTCTCAGCTGGTTTTTTTTGTTTTGTTTTTTAATTATTATTATTATTATTATTTACCAGTGTTTTTTTTTCTAGTGTTTATAATCAATTGAAGTGTTTTTTTTTCTTATGTTAAGTATTGTGTCTTTTTTTTATTAGGTATTAATTTTTAGTTACTGTATTTTATCTTTTTTTATCAGTGTTTTTTTTTAGTGCTAAATTTTTATTTTTATTATTTATTTTATTTTATTATTTATTTTTTTTTATCTAGTTTGATTACTTGGAATCATTAATTAATTTATATTATATTATTATTATTATTATTATTATTATTATTATTATTATTATTATTATTATTATTATTATTATTATTATTATTATTATTATTATTATTATTATTATTATTATTATTATTGATTACTATTTTCAATTAGTATTTTTTTTTGTTATTATTTAATGTAGTAAAGTTTAATTATAATCTTAGAGTAATAATTTATCTTTATTATTATTATTCTTATTATTATTTATTATATATTATTATTATTAATATTATTATTATTATTAATATTATTATTATTATTTATTATTATTTATTATTATTATTATTATTTACTATATTTTAAAATTAATATTTTTTTCTAGCTTTGTTATTGTTAGTAATTATTATCCGCATTGTTATTAGGTATTTTTGATTAAGTATTTTTTATTTACTTTTAGTCATTAGCATTTAGTATACAATTATTTTTAAGTAATTAGCATTTGGGAATTAATTGGTTCTTTAGTAGTAGGCATATAGTATCATACTTGTAGTTTTATATACATATTATATTTTTTTTTTTTTAAAGGTTTGACGAAGTGATTTAAGGGTTGTAATGGTGAGGTCACATGTTCGGAGTAAGAAGGGTGGGGTTGGGGGTGGGCGTAGGGCGGGCGTTTCTAATTGATTTTGCTAAATGTCGCGTGGTCTTTCGCATCAATCATGAATCTGTTGAACACCACCTTTCGGCCTTTCATCCTAATATTTACTTTTCTTTCCGGACTGCACGCTGGTCCAAAGGATTCCTGTCTCTAAACAATTAAACTCTCTTAACTGATAATTAATTTTATAATTTTCCGACTTGAATGGCGGAGTCTGTGCCTACATTAACATAAATACTGTCCTGTAACACGTCTCGAAAATCTCGAATCTCTTAATTTCGACGATGTTCTTTGGCTTAAAATCTGCCTCCCTACTACTACATTATCTTGGTGTTTCTGCCTACGCTCTCAGTAATAGAACAGACTTTTCCGATTCTTGTTTAGATATCTTTACTAGACTGTCTCACGAGACTCGTATACTTCTTCTCATCCAGCATGCCGAAATCTCTCTACTTAGGAGGACTTCAAACGTACAACCAGCACTGATGGTTGGGCTCCCTCTCATACTGATTTACAGGTGGAAGGAGGTGTTCCAAAACATTCTGTATTCTCAACGATCTGGAACAGTTTGATTAAAGAACCTACCACACATCCCGATCGTCCTAAACCATTCTTAGAAACACTCTGATTTATGCTTCACACTTCTCCTCCTCGCTACAAATACACCATTTTCCCTCCTAAGTCGTGTAATCTGACGCACTAATATTTGTAGCTCTAGAAGTAATTAACATATCATTTCGCAGCAAGCTCCGCCCAGCCTAAGCGAACTTTCTGGCACTTTAATTCGGGCTAATTGGCCAATGCGATATGCGTCGCTTTTTGGCAACTACTCGCGGAATTGAAATCAATGTTTTTGTTCCGGGAGAAACGCCTCTAGCTTTCTGCTGAAAAAAGGTAGGGGCTGTGATCACGGATATGGAAGGGGGGTGGGGGGGGGGGGGGGGGGGGGGGGGGGGGGGGGGGGGGGGGGGGGGGGCGGGGGGGGTGGGGGGGGGGGGGGGGGGGGGGGGGGGGGGGGGGGGGGGGGGGGGGGGGGGGGGGGGGGGGGGGGGCGGGGGGGGGGGGGGGGGGGGGGGGGGGGGGGGGGGGGGGGGGGGGGTGGAATTGATGGATTCATATCCAATCTTCCACTAAATCATTTCTCCCCATAATCCATGGTTCGATGGCTCTTGTTCTCGTGCCATCCAGGAGCGTGACACTGCGTATAGGGCTTGGAAGAACTCTCGTTCTCCAATTTCTCCTACTAATTTTCGCTCTGCTCGAAATCGATGCAGGGATATTATTTGACTGGGCCAAGCGTTCTTACACTAAAAGGAAGTGTGATGCCCTGCTTGGTTCTCCTTCTGAATAAAAATTTCTGGCCCTCTTGCAAAACATAATCAAATAACTTCTGTAGATCTGCATTTCCTCCCCTTATGCGTCTGACTGATCTGTTGCTAAAACTCCTCCTGAAAAGGCTAATTTCTTTGATCTAATTTTATCATCTAATTCCACTCTGGACGATTCCGGCTCCCTTACTCCTGCTCCATCACCTCTCAGGTGTCCAATGTCTCTACCTGTCAATACTCATGATCGAGTACATGAGATACTGAGATCCATGAACGTTCCGAAAGGCCAGTGGCCCAGATGGCATTCCTCCTACTTGTTTGTGAGTGTGTGCTTCCGGAGCTGGCGCCTGTCCTCGTTCAACTCTACTCTCCATGCCTTAATACTAATACTTTCCTCAATGCTGTAATCGCGCTTTTATTCGCCAATTCCCCAAAAAGGTTAGCCGCTCTGATCTTCTACTATCGACCCTATTGCCTTTAACTTGTATTCTAATCTAAAGCTTCTTTGAAACTCTCCCTTAACTCTCATTTCCATCGATCACATAGAATCTATTCCCTTCTTTCAGATCGTCATATGGCTTTTCGTACGTTGAGATCAAACTGGTGATTATCTTTCCTATCTTATACACTGATCTATGGCCCTTCTGCCCTTAGGATCATGGGGAGTACTTGTGTGTAGCACTTGAACATATCTAAAGCTTTTTGACAGGGTTGGCATGCGTCGCTTACTCTCGTAACTACCTTCCTTTGGATTTCCTCCTCGCTTTGCTTACTCTTGTCTAGTTTCTTCAGATCGTTCCATTTCAGCTTTTGTTGATGAAGCAACCTCTTCCTCCTTTCTTTATTAATTGTGGTGTTCCTCAGGGTTCTGGTTTTATCCCACTTTATCCTACTTTTCAATCAACGATCTTCTAACATGCACTTCTAAACTCTGTTCACTCTTATGCCGATGACTCAACTCTCCATTCTTCCACTCTTTTTGTGCCCCCTCGTTTGTATCTAGAGTTTGCCTCTCGTCTACAGCTTTCGCGATTCAATTTCTTGCACGATTTGGTCCGGACAATTTCATTGCAGTGGGGTAACCGTTCTTGTGAGTTCAACTCCTTGAATATAACTCAACTTCTTGCAAATCCCCTCTCTAAAATATCCTCCAACTTCCTTATCTCCTTTTGATGGCTGCTAATGTCTTAACCCTGTAAACCACATAAAACATTCCTATGGACTAATAACATAAAATAGTGAATTATCTTGGAGACCTCACATCACATCGTTGCTAAAATGGCCTCAAAAAAAGCTGGAAATCTGTTCCAGATTGCGTGATACATTTTTTCTTCTCTCAGATACTCCAGTTATATAAAGTTCTTATTCGCCCCCTGCATGGAATACTGTTCCCACATTTGGGGGTGGATCCGGTCCACCCTCCTTTTGGATAGAGTTTAAGCTAAGGCTAAGAGGCTTATAAACTGTCCATACTCTCTGACTCCCTTGACCCTCTTTCTCTGCGTCGTGACGTAGGTGCCCTATCTCTTTTCTATAGGTTTTACAAACGGCAGGTGCTCACGAGAATTGACCTCTCGCCATTCCTCCACCACTACGTCGCCCTCGTAACACATAGAGGTGGCCCTGTGTCCTCAATGAAAATTGTGTGAATATTGGAGATTCAAGGATCACTCGTTATGGTACCGTCCTTCTTTCCAGCCACATCTGTTTTATGGAAACTCCCTTGCTTCTTTTATTTTCCCCGACAATTCTTAATTTCTTCCCTAATGTAAAGTCCGCGTCTGCGCCCACCTGAGGGAATGGCGTTAGGCAAGTGTCAGGGTGGGTTTACTTTTCATTTATTTTAATTTTTATTTCCTTTATTAATTTTTTTTAATTTTATTTATTTATTTATTTTTTGCCCCCTTCTTTTGAAAAGGGCATTGCCCGTGGGTGGTGGTTATCAAGTAAAAATATATATATATATATATATATATAATATATATATTAATATATATATATATATATATATAATATTATATATATATATATATATATATATATCTAATACTATATAATACTATATATATATAATAGTATAGTGTATTCAAAGTTTTGAATAATAAAAAATAACTCATAGTGAGGTAAGCATCCTAAGCCGCAGGTTGTAATATACACCAATCACGAATCCTCATACCTTATAACCTAGGGTAGACACCCATATTAGGATTCGGGGCTCAAGGGAGGCTAGAAAAGGCTTGAAAAAAGTGGCACTCAGTTGGCATTATGTACTATGTTGCACTCACTTGGCACTATGTGTGCACTCACTTGGCACTCATTGGCACTCAACTTGGCACTGATTGGCACTCATTGGCACTCTCTCACCTGGCACTCACCTGACACTCATCTAATACTCATAGAGCACTAATAGAACATCCCTAGTACTTGTCTTGAAGTTGATGGGAATCCATGGCAAAAGCCATCAAGTATCGGTGGGTCCAAAATTAGGACCCATGGTATCTGCAAGGTCAAGGGCGAAATATCTGGTCAAACAATGTTAAGACATCAAAAAAAGGCTAAGTCCCTAAGAGGAAACGGACATTAAAAATTTTCACGCGTGGGTCAA
>JABUQX010013899.1:15000-20000 GCA_015478945.1 Trachelipus rathkii
GACATTAAGTTATTTATGAACAGTATTAATAGAGTGGAGATTAAATCTTTCCCTCACCGCATATGGTGAAGAACAACATTATTTAAAACTAATCTAGTTTGCATAATTTAGTATATATATATATATATATATATATATATATATATATATATATATATATATATATATATATATATATATATAATATATAATATCTTTGGTATTTTTGTATAGATAATATTTCTAAAAGTTTTACGACGTTTAAATACAAGAATATATCTGTATTATATATATATAACTGTTTATTACTATATATATTCTTATATTATATATTTATCTATATATATATTTTTATATATATATATTTATATATATATATTATATAGTTCGAATGGTTTAAAGGCGTACGCAGGCGACGCATTAGGGGTCTCGCCTTTGATAAGATATTCAGTAAAGTTCTAAATATACCGTATATTTTTTAAAAAAATAAGTTCTTTTTAGAATAATCTGAGAGTTGGATCTCTGCTACCATCTGATATGTTGGATTTTGGAGTTACCCTGCGGGTTTTTATTTTTTTTTCTCTGGTGTACGAATAATATTTAAGAAAGACGTACAATGTTGGCAGGCATATTTCAGCTTTTTTACACACTATATATACGGTATATATATATATTATTATATTATTATATATATATTAATATTATATATATATATATATATATATATATATACTATATATATAATATAATAATATATATATATTATTTATATATATATATATATATTATATATATATATTATAATTATATATTATATATTATATATAATATTATATATTATATATATATTATATATATATATTATATATATATATATTTATATAATATATATATATATATATATATATATATTATATATATATATATATATATATATATTATATATATATATATATATATATATATATAATATATATATATATATATATATATATAACATATTAAAGATATATAATAATTTAAATATGTTATACTATATATATTATATATATATATATATATATTAATGAAGAATGGCAAAGTTGCAAATTACACGAGCTGGAATTTCATCAATCTTAATTTGACTATTGTAGGTTAGGGTATGTGTTCGGCAACATATTGACATATAGATTTATGTCAAAGTCGATTCATACAGCTCATCGCAGACGTTAGCAATAGTTTTCCTCAGCAGAGCTAAGTAAGGGTAAGTTAAGTTTTGTTTGGTTTGACAGAGGAATTCTACTGAACTTGACAAAACTTGACATAACCGTACGAAACTCTATATACAGACAGCAACTACTGCTAACACCTGCGGCGGGATTTATGGATCGGGGATCGTGAATCGACGTTACTGTAAACCTTGCCCTAACCTATATGAATCGACGTTGCTGTTAATCTATCCCTAACCTATAATAACTATTAGGCTTGAAAATCTGACTCGCATAATTTATAACGTGTCTTTGAGTCTTTGTTATATATATGCCGAAAAACCTAAACTAAAATTTGGCACCACCTTAGAATCTTGTGCTCATGTCAGATTGTTATATACATATCTTCATTTATACTTAATTTTCCATTATAATTATTTTGGGGTAAATATTATATATATATATATATATATATATATATATATATATATATTTATATATATATATATATATATATATATATATATTATAAATAAATATATTATAAAAAAAAAATATATATATATATTCTTAATTATTATATTATATAAATATTTGTATTTATGTTTTGTGTATTAAAGAATTCTCTATGATATATTTATATATAATATATATAAATATTATATATATATATATATAATATAATGCTCATATTGTCCAAAAAAAAATAGTATTTAAGTAACAAAATAAATAATAAAATAAATAATAAAATAAAGCACTTAAAATATGAGTAAACCTATTTCACTGATAGAAAACTAAATTAAAGGAAATGAGTTGTTGGCAGAACACTTTAACCGATTTATTTTAGATGATAGAATACATTTGCTTTAACTTTAAACATTGTTTTTTTCCAAATATGTTGTTATATAATGTGCTTAATATAATAATTGTTTATAATGATTTTTTCTAAATTATTGTTTTTATTGTATATGACTTTGTTTAATAGACAGTTTGTAAAACACATTTTTTGGCAATATTTCTTAGAATTGGCAGGTTTTTAATCTTTCGTTGTAATAAATAACCCGCGCTGGAGTCTAATGCAACATGAAAAAATATATATTGTTAAAACTGACCTATTTAGCTTTAAGTTTGCGAAGCTGGTAAATATAATAGAATGGGATTTTAATAAACAATCCACAAAGCAGTTTTAATACCTACAAGAGTGTCTTTAAGAGACATCAACTACAACCCGTGAAGTGGAGGAACAACCAGAAGAAAGGAGATAACTACTGTCAATATATATATATATATATATATATATATATATATATAATATATATTATATATATATATATATATATATATATATTATATATATATATATATATGACCTTTCTGTTTCGACTCCGTAGTTTCCGAATTTTTTTTTTGTCTTTTTTTTTAATTATATTTCTAGTTATGATCTAACAAATATTTAGTGTAAGGACATGATTCAAAAAATTATAGGACTTTTACGTTTTTACAACCCGTCAGTTTTATTTTTTTTTTTTTAACTAAAGGAATACGCAAGGGTAAACGCAAAAGAGGCAGGAGTCGGGGTCTCTCGGCTTCCGGGGAACTACCAGGGTAGGACTATTTTCCCCCCCCTCGGGGAGGGTCTCCCCCCCGTCTTTGGTATTTGGGTGTGCGGGGGTTTCTCCACCCTCCCTACGGGTAATGGAAACGTCCCCCTCTGTCACCATCGCGTCTTTCATCTATACTTTCTATTGGCAGATGCCTTCTAGTCATTGTTTTTTTACATTTTTTGTAATAAGCTTTATACGCCGATTCCACATATGTAATTGGTTTTTCTTGTGTCGTACTTTTTCGAGATATTTTTCATATTGAAAAAAATATATTAGGCCTATATCTTCTTTTTTTTACATTTTAATAATAAGGCTTATAGCTGATCTCCAAATTGTTGGTTTTCTGTAAAGTGAGTACTTTTTCGAGATATTTCCTTTTTGAAAAAATATTAACAAAAATGTGATTTTTTAAAAATATTTAAAATATTTCGAACTTTTGAATCATGTCTGTTACCACTGAAATTCATTGATTGGTATCTATAGTAGCAATTATTTAAAAAAAATTAAATGCGTTTAAAACAGAATAGGACTATTATATATATATATATATATATATTATATATTATTTTTATATATATATATATATTTATATAATATAAATATATATTATAATATATATATATATATTTTATATATATATATATATTATATTATTATATATATTTATATAATATATATATATTATGTATACAGTAGTATCTCGGGTCACGAACTTTATTCGTTCTTTGACTCGGTTCGCGAGCCGATTTGCGAACCGAAAAATTTCCTTGAATTAATGTAATCAATTTAAATCCCGTTCGCGCCCGCCCAGAAATGTTGTTGTTGACTTTTTTTATGGCTTTATGTATGGCATATAACAATATATATAATATATATATATATATATTATATATATATAATATATATATATAAATATATATTATATATTATATTATATATATATTATATATTATATATATATATATTATATATTATAAATATAACAATATATATATATAATACTATTATATATATATATATGCTTTTATAAATGACTTAGGAAAAACGTATTTTCTTTCGAATTCTAAAATCAGTGAAATTTCGTTGTTGCACAATACTTGCGAAGCTTTTCTTCTCGAAATAAAACATAAAATTACACCAAAAAGAAGAAGAAGAAGAAGAAGAAGAAGAAGAAGAAGAAGAAGAAGAAGAAGAAGAAGAAGAAGAAGAAGAAGAAGAAGAGGAAGAAAAAGAAGAAGAAGAAGAGAAAAAAATGCACTATTTACCCCACAAGAACATAAATTAGACCCCGATCAAGGCTTTGACAGAAATTATAGGCTAGATCCTCCGCTCGCAGAGACACCTATAACTGTCGATTTCGGCGCTTTATTTATTACTTTTTGTTTTATATATATAAAAGTCGATTGGATTATGTTTGCTTTTGTTTGAAATGAAATTTATGCTTTTTATTATTAGTAGTAATACGAATGCTTTTATTATAAGATTTAATTTTAATATTTTTATTGTTCTCAAAACTTTCTTCTTAGCGTTTTAAAGGGATTTATTATATTATATATATATAATATATATATATATATATATATATATATACTATATATTTTATATCAGATATATATATATATATATATATATATATATAATATGGGCGTCGTCAGGGAGGCAGGGGGGCAGGGGGGCAGGGGGGCAGCTGCCCTCCTCGAAGTGTTTACTCTCTTCTCAAAAGCAACACCACTCTTTCTTGCGATGCAGAGTTTTAGAGCACAGCCCTACATCATATGGCTTCATTTAGGGAACAAGCCACAATATATCAAAAGGAAGGTTAGTTTGTGTAATTTTTATATACTCTTTTAATATTTGGCTAAAATTGGTAGTATCGTTAATTCGCTATACTAGATCCAAGTCTTGAGATCCAAGAATGAGATCATTTCTCTAAATGGTACTACTATAAAGGAAAGCATCGTTAATAAGGTAAAGGAAGCGTGCGTGTATAGCTTACTAGCTGATATTTCTGGAAAGGAACAATTATCCATAGGGTTGCACTATTTCGACAAAGAGTCCGATGAAGTCAAAGAGGAATTTAATGGCTTTGTAGGAACTGGAAAGGCTTGATGCAAAAACCATTGCGAAAGCCATTGGCGATTTTGTCACGACTGAAGAACTGGATCCCGAGAAATGCGTGGACTTGGGTTTGATGGCTGTTCTACGATGTCTGGCAAAGAAGGAGGTGTCC
>JABUQX010013899.1:25000-30000 GCA_015478945.1 Trachelipus rathkii
TATATGTCATGACAATCCTAACACTTACGCCCGAATGACTACATTCATTACAAAGTTTCCCATACTTAACAACAGTAAAGTATATAACACACGTAACCTAATTACACTTTTTCAAGCATATTTCTAAACATATCATGTTAATTTTACATTAACAATATTGATTTACCATATTTCGAGTATCATTTCGATAAACTGCACAAAAAAATGAGTTCCTTTTACTACAAAACGTACTATTCATACTTTTGTCCAAGACATCTCCTAAATATTAACGTTAATTTTAACAAAAATTAATATTTAACAATTTTATCATAACCTTGTCTAATTATCATACGACCAACGAGTAACTGCAAACATAACTAAAGTTTTATCCAAACATAATATGAAAATAAGTTCTTTGAATAAATATAATAGTTAAATTGTAATAGTTTCTCGATTTTAAAGCAGTATAGTAAATCAGTAAAATCAAACCATCAACGCCTTTTCCCACCCTCCCACATGATTCTTTGATCTATTTGATCTATTGATTATTGATTATGTCACATTTCGGAGTTCTTTCGGATAACTAACACAAAATGTCTTTTATATACTAACCATCGTATATATGCTAACTAACAAAGTTTTTTCATTAATAAAGCTAAATAACATAACCTGAACAAGAATATAATGTCAACGACAAACCTAACACACCATACGGGCGAATAAACTACATTAAAAAATTTCTGCACTTAACAACAGTAAAGTACACAGTGTACAAAACGTAACATATTCACCTTTTCCCAGCATATCTCTACATATAAATGTTTAATTTTACATTAACTCGCCATATTTACAAATTTAAGATAACTGTCTAACCTTCATTACAGCACGAATATAATGCTAACGTACCAAATTTTTTTTTACATCAACTTCGTAATTTTAACAAAAATTCCATCATAACCTCGTCGTAAATATCATAATAATCAACGAATAATTGCAAGCATAACAAAGTTTTAAACAAAATAAACTAAAAATAAAATTTTTTCTGAGGTAGCATAAATAATAAAGTTCTTTGAATAAAATATCCCAGTAAAGCGTAATGAGTTAAAGCAGTAAAAGAGTAAATCAGTAAATCAGTAAATCAAACATCCATCCCGGAGCCCTACCCACTCAACCGCCTATGATCTATTGAACTATTGATTAAGTCATATTTCGAGTATCAATTTTGGATAAACATAACATAAAATAAGTTCTTTAAATAAAATACCATAGTATATATGCTTACGCAACACCGAACAATTTTCAGCGACGAGCCCCACTACACGGAGATCCCAGAGAGATGCATGAAGACCATCTCTCGGGGTACCCGAAGGGGGGTGTAAGCGGTTACATAAGGGCACAGCCTTGGGCTGTGGACCTTAACTCTCTCTCTCCTCCTCTCTCTCTCTAATATATATATTATATATTTATATATATATATATATTATATATATATATTTATATATATTATATATATATATATATTATATATATTATATATATATAACTGAAAGAGTAATGCAAAACAATTCTAATACGAAGTCGGTATTTTAAATTTTAGTATTAGCTTAAACCTGTTAATTATCTTTTTCCAAACTCACTAAGATTGGAGTAGCGGCATTTTGGTGTGTCATCTATCTATTATCTATTATCTATCTATCTAATCTATCTATTATCAGTGTGTGTATTAAGTAGTCGCTCATGTATTGTTCATATATATATATTACTATTATATTATATATATTATTATATATATATATATAATAGTATATGGTATATATATTATTATATATATATTATTATATATATATTATTATTATATAATTTATTATATATTATATAATATTTCTATTTCCCTCCCGCAAAAGTAAATGCATATGATGTCAAAACTCTATGGGAGCATTGGGACATTTAAAACAGGTGGCGGGGGACTTTTTGCTCAATACCTTTCTTCTTCTCTCTCTTTTTTTCTCATTCTAAATATATATAATATATATATTATTTATATATATATATTATATATATATACCCCCCTAGCCCATATACCTATCACATTATATAACTATACCTATATACTAATACTATACCTACCTACTACCTACTCATATATACTGATCACTACTAACTCTACCTACCCCCTACTATATACCTATACTTTATTTCTGATATATGATTCTTTACTTAATTCCTACTACCTACTACCTACTACCTACTACCTACTACCTACTACCTACTACCTACTACCTACTACCTACTACCTACTACCTACTACCTACTACCTACTACCTACTACCTACTACCTACTACCTACTACCTACTACCTACTACCTACTACCTACTACCTACTACCTACTACCTACTACCTACTACCTACTACCTACTACCTACTACCTACTACCTACTACCTACTACCTACTACCTACTACCTACTACCTACTACCTACTACCTACTACCTACTACCTACTATACTAATATAATACCCTATAGTATACTACCTACCATTATTATACTATATCATATATATCTTACATATACCTCTCCTGCTACACTATATCTACCTATCATACAAGTGTGTCGGTGCTGCTGCTGTCGGTGTGTGTGTGTGTGTGAGTGATGTCGACAGTTTGTGCGTATTCAACAATCTCTTCCTTACCCTTTTTCAAAATCCACCCAACGGCGCAACACGAACTACTTAAGGTAGTCAAAGCATCCGAAGAGAACGACTAGTCTTCAACCTGTGACCATAATGCTGTAGAAGAGACCAGACCCTAGTCATGATGGCCGTCTTAATGCCCTCCGCCTCCTATCACGGTATATAATAGAGGTGCGCTCCATAGAGAGAAGCGCTATGGTTATGACATGATGGTGCGGTTTGGTGCTGCTTCATAGAGATACACAACTCTGCCGGACCCACGAGCGGTTATATATATATATATATATTCCATTCTCTATCCCTTCTCTCCTATACTATAATAATAAATAATAATATATTATAATATATATACTCATTATAGTAATTAATATACTATATATAATATATATATATAATATAATATAAACATATTATATATATATAGATATAATATATATATATTATAAATAATATATATAATATATAATATATATATATATATACTAATATTGATATAATATATATATATAATATAATATATCTAAATAAAGTATAGTATATATTATATATAAGGCGCGAATCATACGTCACTGTGTGGTGATTTGTGCAGTCGGTCGCGGTGCGGTGCGGGGCTTGGACTTGCGGGGGCCATATACGGCTAATAATATATATATAAAAAATATATATATAATATATAAATATAATATATATATATAATAATATAAATATAATATATAATAAATAAATATATATATATATAAATATATTTATTAATAAATAATATATTTTATATTATTATCATTTCCTTTATTTTATTTTTACTTCAGTTTATTTATTTTTTATTTATTTAATATAATTATATATATTATATTTATATATTATATATATATATTTAATTATTATATATATATATATTATATATAATTTTTTTTATATATATATATATGATATATAGAACCTTCGGTTTTTTTTTCGTCGAAGAGAGAGAGAGAGAAGATAGAAAGGGGCAGAGGGAGGGGGCTGGAGGGAGAGGAGACCCCTAATTCCCACGCTAATTAATATTTTCACACGGGGAGCTTTGAAGAGATATATATAATATAAAAGATAGAGATAGATATTAAGAAGCTAATCAATCTCCGAGCAATGGGACTCCTGATCTGTAATATAATACACCGGATAGTTGTGTAGGCACAGTAAGAACTGCAGCAACCATCAAAGACAACAATCCCATGGAGTTTCTGGAGAAGATCTTAATATTCCGTATCTTAAGATTCTAATAGACTCTTTGGAGATTACGGTTTTCTACTGAAAATACACCTGGTTATGCATTGACATATTAACATGCTACTCATAACAATCGATGAGTTAACGGAAGTACGCTTTAAATTTATAGTTTTTATTACTCAGAGGCCTAGAGCAGGCGCCGCCCAGAGTGTCATGTATATTTGGAAGGAAAAGAAATGAGTAGTGACGAACTAATTAAGACGCCTGTCTCCAAGGTCTTAAAGGAGACTGAACCTTTCTTTCCGTCGACGAAAAAAGGCTTTGATGATACTACTGGCCCAGCTGCACCACCAGTACAGTAGAGCGCTCTTTCAGTGTTGCGAAGGATCAGGACTTGCTATGAAGTACTAATGGAAGCACAAAAGGTTAAACGGGCTGTTCTATGATGCGTGTTCACGAGAAAAATTTTGGTTTGAACAATTATGATTATTTTATTAAAACAGTAGTTGATAAATTTGCGTTGACTAGGAAATTACTTTTTTAATAATAGCAATTTTGCAACTGCTCTATATTGTGATTTTTCCATCATTGCAATATTGTATTTGATATTCTATTGTTTTTATAAAATATATTTTTTAAATTATTAATCATTTATTATCCATACAAATGTTCCTAGTTTTATGTCTTCTTTCTTATTAATAATATATATATATTAATATATATATATATATATATTATATATATATATTATTTATATATATTATATAGTATAATATTTATATATTATATATATATATATATATATATATATATATATTTATCTATATATATAATATACTATATATATAATATATATATATATATAATTATATATTATTATATATATATATATATATAATATATATATATGTATATATATATATATATTAATATATATTATATTATATATATATATATATATATATATATATATATACTATATATTATATATATATATATATTATATATATACTTTAAAGCTCTATAAAAATTTTAAGCTGCCCCCTAGCTTGGAAGCTGGCGACGCCCATAATTACTATATATATATATAAATACTATATATAATATATATATTATATATATATAATT
>JABUQX010013899.1:35000-42500 GCA_015478945.1 Trachelipus rathkii
ATATATATATATATATAAAAATCTTTGTCAATCAGATTTTTGTTGGTACGAAATCGAAATCGCCTATAGTGATGGGAGCCTTACCCTTCTTTGAAGGTTTTTCAGAGCAAAAGTAGAAATAAAAGTTTATTCTCTTCAATGTTAACATAAAACAATTTTTAAAAAATACTCCGCTACATCATCATCATCAGCATTCATAATAAAATTTATAAATTTTTTTTTATAAATAAATATTTATTTCATATATACAAATTAAATTTTCCACACTCCCCCCCCATAACAAAAAAAAAAAAAGATACGTCCACTTTCACTGAAGCATGAACTGATTTTAATTTGTCTTTATATATATGTCTTTATATATATATGTCTTTATATGTACAGAAGGACATTAAAGGACAGAACTAGCAACTCGATCAAACTTGGAATACAATTTTATATGAGTATAATCTCCAAGTTGCTATAATATTCAAAAAGGCCAAAGTGGCAACATGTTAAAAATTATTATAGGAATTGGCAACCTTTTTGTTGCAAAGTTTGTCTTATTTTTAAAAATCTAATAAAGCTTTGGTTCTTTTTTCTGGGTCTGTAAATTAGCAAGCCCACATGTTTATTATTATTGGCTAATTGAATAAAAATGTCCGTATCACACATTTGCCTGTTGACAAAAAGCATTCTTTTCTTATTTTCTTGATTAATTACTACGTTTTTATGTATTAAATTGTTACAAAAAAATTTCTTTTCACTTTTTTTTTACCAAAATTTTATATTTCCTTCCACATCCTACGCCTGGCACTTTTAATTTGGAGGGGCTCCAGCCCCGGAGCCCATAAAGACGAGCCGCCACTGTATATATATAATATATATATATATATATATCTGGGTCTCTATATAGTTCTTATATATATTAGTATATATAATATATTATATATAGTATATATATATATTAATTATATATTTATATATTATATATATAATTATATATATATATATATATATATATATAATAATATATATATAATAATATATATATATTATATATATACATATATATATATATAATATACTGTATTATATATATTATAATATATATATATATATATATAGTATATACTATATAATATAATATATATATATATATATATATATATATATATATATATAAATCTATATATATATATAATATATATATATATATATATATATAATATATATATATATTATATATATATATATATTATTATATATTTATATTATTAAATAACTAGTAGCTACCACAAATATATTATATCTATTATACTGTTTCAAAAAAAAATAATGAAACCCCTATAATGTATTTAAAATATAAAATAGACTTTTAAATATATATATATATATATTATATATATATTATATATATATATATTATAGTATATATGTATATATATAGGAGGAGAGAGAGAGAGAGAGAGAGAGAGAGAGAGAGAGAGAGAAGAGAGAGAAGGAGAGGGAGAGAGGTGGAGAAAGAGGAGATGAGAGAGAGAGAGAGAGAGAGGAGAGTTACAAGGAAATAACAAATACTGTTTAGTAGTTGTGGCTTAGTTTTGAAATTTTTTGGGGGGGCTGCAGTTCCGCAGTGCCTATGGACGAGCCGCCACTGAATCTACCCTTAGACTATTGATTAACATTTTAAATACGACATTAGTAATTGGCTAAATTGTCACTTGGCAACTCTCTAGGTTAAATTTTATTGGTTAATTGGAATCCCAAAACGCCTTTCTAAATTCGCGAACTAAACTACTCTTTCTTTATTTTTTTTACAATAATTTTTAACTGTTTCCTATCTAAAAAAAATCGTATTTTCATAACAAAATTTTATTAGTATTTACCAAAATAACTAATGTTTCAACTAGTCACCTAGTAGTAGTAGTAGTAGTAGTAGTAGTAGTAGTAGTAGTAGTAGTAGTAGTAGTAGTAGTAGTAGTAGTAGAATCAGAATCTAGTTATAAAATAATTTGAGTAAATACAGAAGAATTAAAAATCAGTCTACGATTCAGAGTTCAATTTGCTTCATAAGTTCCTCATGTGTTGATTTATGTGCGCAAAATGTAGTGCACATGGGATTAAATTTTTACTGATATACATATAAAACGAATCCGGGAAAATAAATTTAAAGTTCAAAATTGAGAAGAACTTAAGTATTACTAAATCTGCTTCACCAAAATTAGCATAAACTTTAGATGAAATCCTGAAATTTCTAAAACTTTACTTTCGTATCTTATGAAATTGTAAGCTATGACGTCACTTTATGAGGAAAAGAATTCATCCATAATCGATTTTGAGCTTCACAAGGGTAGGAAAAATTTGTATTTTGGAAATTCGAAGTTTTATTTATTTTTTTTTTCACTAAATTTATTTATTTGTTTATTTACTTTATTGATAATTACATTTAGTTTTATTTCAGATATTTTTAGATTGACTTTCTATAGTTTTAAGTTTTCAAACTTTTTTTTTGTCCGTTGATTAAACATTCAAAAGAAAGGGCCCTTTACTGTTTTACGCTTGGGTCAGTTTTGATTTTTGTTTTTTTTTTTTTTTTTTTTTATATATTGCTTCTCTATATGATTCAAAACAATAATTCAGTGTAACAGAAATGATTCAAAATTCGAAATATTTTAAATAATTTTTTATAAATCACATTTATGTTAAATATTGTTTTAAAAATGAAATATCTTGAAAAGTACGACCCTTACAGAAAAACCAATTATATATTTGGAATCATCTTAAATTTTTTTAAAAAATGTAAAAAAAAAAACGAATATTTTTCATAATGAATATTCGAAAGTACGACACTTACAGAAAACTCAATTACATATTTGGAATGCAGAGTAAAATATATATATTAAATTTTTAAAAAAAAAAATAGGGGGCTCGAGCCGACGGGGGACAGAGGGGGGAGGAGTTTTTTCCCATACCCGTAGGGGAGGGGCGGAGGCACCCCCGCGACACCCCAAATACCAAAAGAGTCGGGGGGTTCCGGAGATCCTCCTCGAGGGGGGGGAAATAGTCTTATCCTGTCGTTCCCGGAAGGCCGAGAGCCCCCGGCATCTTTGCGGTTTTACCCTTGGGTATTTTTCGTTAAAAAAAAAAAAATTAAACCTGACGGAGTCGTAAAACGTCAAAGGGTCTCTATTATTTTGAATCATGTCCGTTTACCACTTTAAATTGATTTTTAGGATCATATACTAGAAATATATTAAAAAAAAAACAAAAAAAATTCAACGACCCAAGCGTAAACCCTATAGGCCTATAATATATTATATATATTATATAATATATATTATAATATATATATTTATATATATTATTATATATTATTATTATATATATATATATAGTATATGTAAGGAAATCTTGTCCTTTAAAGGGTAGTTAACCGATATATTTCGAACGAACAATGTAATCGATTTTTTGGTTTAGAATATATATATAAGGCAAGTGAGAAAAGGTTGCCAATAATGCTTTTCTTTTATTTTTTTTTAACTAAGGAATACCAAAGATTAAATAGCAAAGATAGAAATGAGTCAGGGTCTCTCGGCCCTCCGCCGGGGGACCACGGGGGGACTTCGTTCCCCCCTCTGTCCCTCCCGTCGGCTCGAGCCCTTAAAATAATAAATAAAACACAATTACAGAAAAACATTAACATCTAAAAATTAACATGATAAAAAAAAAAGGCAAACTTGTGGAACTTTCGCGATCTTTCTATTGGAGTTTTAGCTAACACGTGACACTGCTGGGCTGCATGAGCAGAGTTTCCGCGATTGTCGATATTATGACACTTTATGTAACTTCCTGTTTAATAAAGTGCCTATATATATATATACTATACTACTATTATATATATAATATTATATATATTATATATATTATATATATATATATATAATATATATCTATATATATATTAATTATATATTTATTATATATATATATATATATATAATATATAATTATATATAATAAAATATTATTATTATATATTTAGTATGACCTTCTCCGTTTCATGGTGCAAATAAATATGCTTATTTTTATTTTTTTTATGCATGTACTAGCCATAGGCTTTCATTTAGATCACTTTTTTATTAGAAACAAAAAAAAAAAACATAAAACCAAAAAATACAATGTTTTTCTTTAGTTGGTTTAAATAAAAAAAAAAGTTTTTTTCAAACCAAACAACCGTGGCTGTACGTAATTAACTGAACCAAAGGCAAATAATTCAGCATTTGTTCTTTCTTATTCACACAGATAATTTGGAATAATTTAAAGTTTTAATTTTCAGAAGGTTCAAAATTATCTTGGAATGATTCCTATTTCTATTATTTAATTCCTATGTGGTTTCAGCTTAAAGCGGGGCTCACTACACCCAGCCCTCTATTTGTTTGCATTCATTAGCTGCTATGGAGTCTTGGAAATGCAGTAAACTATCATTAAACAAATATCTTATAGTATTCTTTAATGTAGCTTCGAAATTTGACAGTATCTTAATTTGGGGTCTTATGTAGATGATATGCCCAGTATTTTGAACTAGTTCAAAAGTGTCATTTCTAGCAACTTTACATTTTTTTAGTTTCACAAATTTTTGTTTTTAGGCGAGATAAAATTTATTTAGTTAAGTTAAAGTTAATTTAAGGTTAAATTAAGGTTAAGTTAAGGTTAAGTTAAGGTTAAGTTAAGGTTAAGTTAGTAGTTAAAGTACACATATTTTAAATTTATCTTATCAGATATTATCTGATATTTAAAAAGAAAATTAATATTTCATTAAAAAGTATATATAAATTTGAGTTTTTAAACTTTACAAGTTTCCTTTTTTTTTAAATATTTTTTTAAATATAAAATGATGGTGCTAGATATCGTATTTTATGACACTTTTGAACCAGTCCAAAACATTGGGCATATCATCTACGTAAGATCCTTAATTTGTTATACAATTTTCCACAACGTCTTCCAATTATAGCATTGGTTTTCTTCCTACATTTTTTTCTTTCTGAACTTTAAAAGTTTTTTTTCCTGTTGCGGGTTTTTTACAATAATATTTTTCACAATAACATTATTTCTATAATGTTAATATATTCGATTAACTGTTACTCAATAAGAAGATTTGTAATTGTAAAATGACACGGTAAAGCTTTTTTTCCCGTGTGTGTGTGTGTGTGTGTGTGTGTGTGTGTGTGTGTGTGTGTGTGTGTGTGTGTGTGTGTGTGTGTGTAGGTGTGTGTGTGTGTGTTAGTGTGTGTAGGTGTGTGTGTGTGTGTTAGTGTGTGTGTGTGTGTGTGTGTGTGTGTGTGTGTGTGTGTGTGTGTGTGTGTGTGCACGCGCGTCAGTGCGAATTTTAACTTCGAAAATTAATGACGAAGAAAGAGCTAATAAACATTTACAAAAATTAGTTTTAAAATTTTTAACTTTTTTATTTTCACGCACTGTGACTTTTCAAGTTTTCCATTTTTTTAGCCAACATTAAGTTGTTAAACGAAGGAATGTATGAATGTATAAACTCGGTGCTTACATTCACACACACACCTACACACATACGCGCGCGCGCTCAAGTACACACACACCCTACCTTCACACCACATGGTCTCTATATATATATATATATATATATAACTAACCTTATAAATAACGTAACATAATTTATATAAATATATATATATATATAATATATATATATATATATATATATATATACTGCTATATACTCTTCACACACATACACCTACATAACACACAAATATATATATATATATATATATATATACTCTTTATAATATATAGGCTCTTGTTGATTATCATCTTCCAGTTAAGCTTAGAACGATTTTATTTTAAAACCTACTAAATCGAACACAATGAACACCAACGCTCAGCTAGCGTTAAAGATTGAACTTTTCTAGTGGTTAGTTATTGAAACAAGCGAAAATTAAATAGAGTACTTTTTATGAAATCACACAACGAAAGTTAAAGTAATGGATTTTTAAATTTTGAAATTTTTAGTTTTTACTTTTTTTTTTTTTTTGTAAAATAAAACACAAAAGGAGAATTGACCAAATCCTAGATACGTACGTTTTTACTAAATTTCTAACACCTTTTCAATACACTTTTATATAACCTAGGCTAAGTATTGTGTAAGGCTTTGAATTTGCGATAGAATTTTTTGTAAAGAAAAGGCATTTCTTTTATGCATTATTTTGCTTCACTAACTTTGTTAATTCAAATATTTAGTACAATAATAATAATAATAATAATAATAATAATAATAATAATAATAATAATAATAATAATAATAATAATAATAATAATAATAATAATAATAATAATAATAATAATAATAATAATAATATATTCAGTTTTTTAAGCAATTTTATTTAGTCATTTAACTATGCGGGTAAGTTGAGGTTAAGGTTCATGGAAGCATATATTTTGGTATTTGGGTGTCGCGGGGGTTCCTCCGCCCCTCCCTACGGGGTATGGAAAACGTCCCCCCTCTGTCCCCCGTCGGCTCGAGCCCCTAAAAAATTTTTTTATTTTTATTATTATTTTCTTTTTACATTTTTGTAATAAGCTTTACACGCTGATTCTAAATATGTAATTGTTTTTTTCTGTAAGTGTCGTACTTTTCGAGATATTTCATTTATGAAAAAAAAATTTTTTTTGCTTTTTATTTTGTAGGAGTCGATGAGATTTACACCTTGAGCCCAATTGAAATTCGTTATTCTGTAAATGGCACTTTTTGAAATATTTCATTTTTAAATTTTATTGATAAATGTGATTTTTAAATAATTATTTAAAATATTTTCGAACTTTTGAATCACGTCCATCACCACTGAAATTCATTTTTAGTAATACTAGCAATATGTTAAAAAACAAAAAAAAAAAATCAAAACTGACCCAGGAGTCTTAAAACATAACAGGGGACCTATATATATGTATATATATATATATGTATATATATATGTATATATAATAATATATATAATATATATATCTTTAACTATATATATATATATATAATAATAATAATATGTAATATATATATATGTATATATATATGCTCTTTATATGTAATATAATAATATCATATGCATAACTTCTTTCAATATATGCTCAACAACTTAACAATAATATATAATACATAACTGTAATATGTATATATATAATATGTATATATATATGTAGCACTCCATTAACTTTATATGCCAACAACCAGCCAACCTTATGTATAATAATAATAATAGTCCGTTTGAGAATAACCCACATCAACATCGATATTTTAAAAAAGATAATCGATTTTATATTCTAGGAGAGTTGGCATTTCGTTTGAATTATACAGAATGTGTTTGAATGCATACAATCGATATTAAAAAATAAAATAAAAAAGAAAAGTCGTAATTTATGCACACATTTACACATAAATATAAATATTATTTCAATAGATCTTTTATATATATATATATATATATATATATATAT
>JABUQX010013899.1:45000-70000 GCA_015478945.1 Trachelipus rathkii
TATATATATATATATATATATATATATATATATATATATATATATATATATATATATATATACGTATACGTAAGTATGCGCGCGCACGCATGTATGTTTCCGCTAGAGCAGCAGCAGCAGCAGAACATCCTCACTGACCAAATGCAGGCATTCGACTAAATAAAAATGAGGGGGAAAATAGGGGGAGAGAATGAGAGAGGGGGAGAAGGGGTTGAAACCCTCACATCAAGCTGACAGGTGTAAAAATTTATGACTTTTTAAGAAGGGGACTAAGCTATTGACAAAGGAATTATCAGTTAAGCCTAAAGGTGTAAGGTATCAGCTGTCAATTATAACGTAAAAGAACAAATGGCATGGGAATCCATGAGGGGAGAGAAATGATTTTAATTACCTTTTAAGTCTAAAAAGAATAATTTATGACGTAAAATAACAATGCGTGGGAAGATTTTGATAAATTATTGCTGAAGTACAAAGCTATTGACAAAGAAACTAATACATTTTGTTTAAAATAATTACTTTTAGGTGTCAAGTGTAAATTTATGACGCATAGAACAAAGCTTTTTTCAGTCATAACACATGTGAACCTATACACAAAGAAACATTTTCTTTTCTATTTTATAATTATTATCTTAAGCTCTCGAGACAAATATTATTATTATTATTATTATTATTATTATTATTATTATTATTATTATTATTATTATTATTATTATTATTATTATTATTATTATTATTATTATTATTATTAAAATATTCAAAAATAAAAAAGGGTAAGGAAAAGCAATAGTTTTTTTTTCTCAAACTTTTTCTTTTTTTTCATTTATTAAATAAAAATACATTTAATTTTTTTAAAAATACATTTACAATATATATATATATATATAGCAACATATACTGCTGCTATATATATATATATATATATATATATACTTATATATATATATATCACCATAACTCTTATATGCTGCTGCTCAACTATGCTATATATATATATAATTATTACGCATAAGAATAGGAAAAGTTAGCATAGAGGTTCGAGAGGACCTCTGTATCCGAAAGGTATAGTTCGAGCAGTGTTTATAATAAGAGCCCTCTTTGTTGAAGTCATTCTCAGTTTCTTTGTTCCTTTTCTGATTGATACCTCGCCCTTCTTAGTAGCCCTAAAAATCATTGAAGGAGTATAAACTTCTCTATATCGACCGTTTGTATTCACATACGGCTTATCTGAATCATCTAGATTGAAAACCACATTATGAAGAGTGGGAGCTCCTTCCTTTTCTCTCATTTGTTTAATAGCAATTGCTGTTAGATCCTCATCTTTTATAGCGTTGTAATACTCTTCAGCACCCATAAGCCATTCCCTCACTTCGTTTTCAGCATCTGTATCGACTTTATCTAACACTATTTTCAGCATACCGTCAAAATTGATAATATCACTACTCAATTTACTCAATGTTAATCCCTTAGCTTTCAGAATATGGTCGATGCTACCATCAGGTTTTATAAGCCTAACAGCGTAAGATTTAGGTCCAGTGCAAACAAAGCTGTCAGCTGTAATACCAGCACCGATTTCATCTGTCAAATCACCAAGAAACCTTCCTGTTTCGGGTACGAGCTCACCTTTTTTAGCTACAAAGATGCAAGAATCTGTATCGCAGTATAATACCCTTTGACCAAGTTTTTCCATGAGTCTGTATAGTTTGACTCTTGCGTGGGCTGTAGTGAAAGCTGCGATAGCTAGATTTGTAGACTTTGCAGTGTTATACGCATAAGCAGTGTATCGGACAGAAACTATATGTTTTTGTCCAGCAACCACTACATTTACGATTTCCAAATCGGCTTGCTTTGCCAATGCCCAGACCTCTGCGTCACTGTGACAAATAGACTTACTGTAGCAATAGAAATAAATTTTTTAAGAAAAACGAAAAAAAAAAAAAAAAAGAAAAAAAAATTAATAATTTGTTTTCTTTAAAAATTTATTTCTATTGTAAGTGTTTTATTTATTTTGAAAACATGGAACTTATATATTTTATTTATAATTTTATTATTACAGTTTCGCCCATTCTGCTATATCTCCGGTGCTAGTGGGTTTAACAGAGGTGGAGGAGGGGGTGGAGGGTTCAACAACAACAACAACAACAACAACAACAACAACAACAACAACAACAACAACAACAACACCAACAACGATCCTTCATCTGATAATAATGGTGAACCCAGAGAAGCTGAACCACCCCGTGAAGATCGTAAAATTGTACAGGCTAAACGTGGTCTTCAAAATCGTGATGCTAAGAAAAGAGTTACATGGGTCAACGATGCCGGTGCAGGAACCAGCGGAGTGAACGATCACAGAGATGCACCTATGGATGTTGATCCTTATGATGGACCAGATGATGGGGTAAGTGTAATTTGCTAAAATTCTTTTAAATACATACTGTTTGAATTACTAATTAAAGTAAATGCTATAGATAATCTTGTAACTGTAATTATTTAAAACAATAAGAAAATAGAATCAGTTAAGTTAGGTTAAGATAGGTCTTATGTTATTACTAGTATATTTATGATTGATTCTCTTTACAGAATAATAACAAAAGAAAACGTGATGATGATGATGCAGATGATGATGACGATGATGAAGATTTTACAGCTGAATTATTAGAAATTACAACGACTGCAGTCTCTAGAAATTCAGGAGTCATTGACACTCATCGGTACAGAATCAGGGTCAATGAAGAAAATGTATTCAACCGAGGTCTCGATATTGAGGATGCTTTCAGAAGGGTCATTCGGGCTATTGTTGAACATCTAAAAAAGGAGGTGAACTATGGAGAATACAAAGCAAGATTTTGGTTTACTTTCAATGATGGTGCTCGCAACGAATTCCACGTCAACCTTGCCCATAAAGATGTAAAAGATAATGATGATTTGGTATCAACCCTGTGTACCCGTCTGGAGAGGGCCTTTCAGTCTGGAGATAAAGCTACGTTCAGCGATTTCATCGTCGAAGTCCAGGTATTACATAACCCTGAAGGAAGTGGCCCCATAATACCTGATCAAGTATTTTATCCACCCTGATCTTATCAAACGTCATTTATTGGTAAGTAGGTATGATAGGAGGATTGATGCAGTTGGTTGTGGTTTTAAAGCTATAGCTGCATGTGTAAAAGTTGTAACCGAAAAAAAAAGATAGGTAATGTTAAAATTGATACTATAGTAAAATTGGCACGGGAAATAGCCGATCAGTGCAAGTTAAATTATGCTGACCCTTTGACTGTCGATAAATTTGCTATAATAGAACGGGTCTTAAATTGTAGGATATTTGTCTACAGAAACGATAAAGATGAAAAGTTGCATGTGGTTTATAAACCAAGAGAAAATGATAGAGATAAAGATTTGTATGTAATTGGATGGGACTCATTATTATTACCCTCTTCCCAACGATAAAATCAAATTAACAATAGGTAGTGTGAATCCTAAGAATATAACGGGTGAAATTTTTTGTAGACAATGTTACAGCTTTGTGACAAATATGGTTTTACATCTAAACCAGGAATGTGAATATTATAAATGTAAACAGTGTCTCACATATGAATGCGGGGGAAGGGCTGAAGATAATAATATTCCTTTAAAGTATTGCCCTGAATGTAATCGTCACTTTTATAATGAAGAATGTCTTAAGAACCATAGAAAAAATGATAAATGGGTATGTAAAAAATGTGAGCTGTGTGATACAACGAAAATTGCAGATAATAAAGGCCAGATTCAACATGACTGTGTGAATATTCAGTGTGGAGTATGCGATGTGAAGTATAACCCTGATAAAGGGGCTCATAAATGTTTCATGAAAACATTGAAAAAGAAAGAAAAGGACTGGCAGGAAAAGAAAAATGTTTACACATTTTATTACGATCTGGAAACGTATAACCATAACGAGACTGATAAAGGTAACGGCAAATCAGTTGTTGACATGGTACCGTACTTACTTGTGAGCATGTTGGTCTGTTATAAATGCAGCGGTAAAGAATTAAGAAATGAACAGTGTGAGAAATGTGGAACTAAACGAAAGGAAATCTTCCATTTGGATTTGAATGCTGAAAATGATACAGACAAGTGTCCAGTCGATAAATTCATAAATTATTTATTCAGTTTTTCCAAAAAACATCAGAAAGACGAAATAATAGTAGCAGCTCATAATGGAGGTAAGTTCGACACTCAATTTGTGTTCAGTAAATTATTAGCGCGACCCGGTGCTAGTGTTATTTCTAGTAATCCTGTAAAACGTGGAACAAAGATCATCACTATGACAGCTCAGCATAATATAACGTTTAAAGATACTCTCTTATACATGCCCTGTGCTTTGAAGAAGCTACCTAAATGTATGGGGCTTAAAGGTGATGTAGCTAAAGGGTTCTTCCCTTACAGATTTCTTACTCTGGATAATGTAAATTATGTTGGGCGGATACCTGCTAGAGAATTATTTGAAACTGACCGCATGGAAGAGTCAGAGAAACGAGAATTTACAAATTGGTATAGCTCGTTCGAAAATAGAGAGTATGACATTAAAGCTGAATGCACTAAATATTGTGTGCAGGATGTTGACATTTTACGACAAAGTTTTGAAAAATTCCGAAAGATGTTCATTGATATGTTCCAAATAGATTGTTTAACGGAATGTTGTACAATTGCTTCATTATGTTTTAGAGTCTTTAAAACTCATTATATGAAAGATGATACTGTTGCTCATATTAGCCGACACGGAGAGAAAAATTATTCGTATGAAGGTATTCGTTGGATAGCATTCATGGAGAAGTATACTGGCCAAAGGATAACCCATGCCCGCAATGGCGGCGAACGAGTGTTTAAATTTAAGAATAAACACGTACATCCTGACGGTTACACTGAGGTTCCTGTTGTTGATTATACACCTATTGACGGAGATGCCTTTGTAGCCCTCAGACAGCTTCAAGTAGACAACCAGCTGAAACCCCGGAATGAACAGAGATGGAAGGCAATGGATAAGGCTGCGTCTGCACCCGGTGCTAGACCTGTGGAAAAGAAACGCATAGCGTACTTGTTCCATGGATGTATCTGGCATGGGCATCAGAGTTGTGAGGATGGCAAGCTTGAACATAGAGGTGTCTCCAGTCTTGACAGGTATAGAATAACCATGCTGCAGGAAGAGGCATACAAAAGAGCAGGCTTTGAAGTTGTGAGGGTGTGGGAATGCGAATGGAAAAAAATGAAAGATGAGTGCATGGTGAGTATACTCAACGCGAACCCTGACGAAGAGGAGGAGGATACGGAACTTCTGAGACCGTATGTTAATAGAATAGGCAACGATGTCGCCAATCATAGACTTATTATAGGCGACGCATTGTACGGAGGTCGTACGGAACCCTTTGTATATTACTTCCCTCCCACAGACGGTGCTAATAAAATTTGCTACTTAGATTTCACATCGTTGTACCCATGGGTGCAAAAATCTCAAGAGTTCCCTACAGGCATCCCGGAGAAACTTGTTGGCAGTGACATCCCTAGCATTCCTGAATACATAGCGAACATGCACGAGAAATATTGTAGCTTACGTTTGCGTTTTACCTCCTCAAAACTTATACATTCCTGTTTTACCAGGGAGGTATAAAGAAAGACTTATATTCACTCTATGTATGTCGCACGTGCGCTAAAGTAGGATACGAAGGATTGTGCACTCACACTGATAGTCAACGCGAGATTAAGGGTGTTTACACAACACCCGAACTAAAATTGGCTGTTGAAAAAGGCTACAAGATTACCAAGATCTTTGAAATCTGGAAATTCACACCTATGATCGGATTGTTTACAGACTACGTGAAAGCCTTCCTGAAATGGAAAACTGAGGCTTCAGGGTTCCCTGAAGGTATCACCGGTCTCACAGATCCTGAACTTGACATTTTCATCGAGGCTTTTGAACGAATTGAAGGCGTTAAATTAGATAAGGCTAATATCAAGAGCAACCCTGGTCTCCGATTCATTGCCAAGTTATGTCTTAATTCTCTTTGGGGAAAAATGGCGGAACGCGCACCTGCTACAGAAGACATCATTTGTCACAGTGACGCAGAGGTCTGGGCATTGGCAAAGCAAGCCGATTTGGAAATCGTAAATGTAGTGGTTGCTGGACAAAAACATATAGTTTCTGTCCGATACACTGCTTATGCGTATAACACTGCAAAGTCTACAAATCTAGCTATCGCAGCTTTCACTACAGCCCACGCAAGAGTCAAACTATACAGACTCATGGAAAAACTTGGTCAAAGGGTATTATACTGCGATACAGATTCTTGCATCTTTGTAGCTAAAAAAGATGAGATCGTACCCGAAACAGGAAGGTTTCTTGGTGATTTGACAGATGAAATCGGTGCTGGTATTACAGCTGACAGCTTTGTTTGCACAGGCCCTAAATCTTACGCTGTTAGGCTTATAAAACCTGATGGTAGCATCGACCATATTCTGAAAGCTAAGGGATTAACATTGAGTAAATTGAGTAGTGATATTATCAATTTTGACGGTATGCTGAAAATAGTGTTAGATAAAGTCGATACAGATGAAAACGAAGTGAGGGAATGGCTTATGGGTGCTGAAGAGTATTACAACGCTATAAAAGATGAGGATCTAACAGCAATTGCTATTAAACAAATGAGAGAAAAGGAAGGAGCTCCCACTCTTCATAATGTGGTTTTCAATCTAGATGATTCAGATAAGCCGTATGTGAATACAAACGGTCGATATAGAGAAGTTTATACTCCTTCAATGATTTTTAGGGCTACTAAGAAGGGCGAGGTATCAATCAGAAAAGGAACAAAGAAACTGAGAATGACTTCAACAAAGAGGGCTCTTATTATAAACACTGCTCGAACTATACCTTTTGGATACAGAGGTCCTCTCGAACCTCTATGCTAACTTTTCCTATGTAATTAATATATATATATATATATATATTGTAAATGTGTATTCTTTGTATAAAAATATATATTTATAACATATATCCCTATATATATATATATATATATATATATATATATATATATATATATATATATATATATATATATATATATATATATATATATATATATATATATATATATATATTGTTTTTTCTATATATATATATATATATATATATATATATATATATATATATATTGTAAATGTATATTTTGTACAAAATAAATGTATTTTTATTTAATAAATGAAAAAAAAGAAAAAGTTTGAGAAAAAAAAACTATTGCTTTTCCTTACCCTTTTTTATTTTTGAATATTTTAATAATAATAATAATAATAATAATAATAATAATAATAATAATAATAATAATAATAATAATAATAATAATAATAATAATAATAATAATAATAATAATAATAATAATAATAATAATAATAATAATAATAATAATATTTGTCTCGAGAGCTTAAGATAATAATTATAAAATAGAAAAGAAAATGTTTCTTTGTGTATAGGTTCACATGTGTTATGACTGAAAAAAGCTTTGTTCTATGCGTCATAAATTTACACTTGACACCTAAAAGTAATTATTTTAAACAAAATGTATTAGTTTCTTTGTCAATAGCTTTGTACTTCAGCAATAATTTATCAAAATCTTCCCACGCATTGTTATTTTACGTCATAAATTATTCTTTTTAGACTTAAAAGGTAATTAAAATCATTTCTCTCCCCTCATGGATTCCCATGCCATTTGTTCTTTTACGTTATAATTGACAGCTGATACCTTACACCTTTAGGCTTAACTGATAATTCCTTTGTCAATAGCTTAGTCCCCTTCTTAAAAAGTCATAAATTTTTACACCTGTCCCCTTCTCTTATACCCCACCCTCCTTCTCTTCCCCTCTCTCATTCTCTCCCCTCTATTTTCCCCCTCATTTTTATTTAGTCGAATGCCTGCATTTGGTCAGTGAGGATGTTCTGCTGCTGCTGCTGCTCTAGCGGAACCGGCGCGAAAAGACGCCGCGGAAACATACATGCGTGCGCGCGCATACTTACATATATATAACAATATAACCCAGTATGTAGCCAATAGCAATATATAGCCAGCTTCTTAACTGCATAGTATGCTCGCCCAGCCTTAGCAACAACAGCAACCGCGCCGCGCCACGCACTGCCATATATATATATGCTGCTGCTGCTGCTATATATATATGCTACTATGCTATGCTAACTGCTTATATATATATATATGCAGGGGTGCGGGTGGGGGTGCGGGTGCGTGTGCGTGTGCGTGTGGGTGAGTGTGCGGGTACGTGTGCGTGAGTGTGCGGGTGTGTAAGAAATGTATTCTCTCTTGCACATGAGACGGATTCTCTAGTATCTTTACGTATTTACTCTAAGCATGTACATATATATATATATATATATATATATATATATATATATATATATATATATATATATATACATATAATAACTTATAATAACTTAACTATACTACTCTCTACATATATATATATATATATATATATATATATATATATATATATATATATATTCCAGTTCCAGGATCCAGTTCCTGGATCCTGGAACAACATACCATTCCAGAAAATCCTGGAATTACTAAATTTCAATCAGTACTTTCGGTTCCGGTTCACGAAACTGGAGCCACTCAGAATCTGGAATCCTGGGAGGTTGGGATTTCCAGGATTTCAGAGGGCTGCAATATTACACTTTAACTTTACTATATATATATATATATATATATATATATATATATATATATAACTACTTTGCTATATATATATATATATATATATATATATATATATATGCTGTAACATATATATATAACCAACATATGCTGCTATATGCTGCTTAACCTGCACTGTATACATGGGCGTCGTCAGGGGGCAGGGGGCAGCTGCGTGTTTACTCTTATAGGGTCTACCTGCGTTTTTTTATCCAACGTCCAGTTCCGGGTGGCCGTTAAGTACGTTTACGATATATATATATATATATAAATATATATATATATAATAACCTTATAACCTTACTATATATATATATATATATATATATATATATATATATATATATATATATATACCTATATATAACTATATGATCTATATATATATAATATGTATGTATATATATATAACTGCACAAGATGAAGTATAATATATATATATATATATAATATATATATGTATATATATGTAAATATATATATTATAAATAATGTAATAATATAATAATATAATAATATATGTAATATATATAATACATATATATATAACTATAATATATATATATATACATATATATATATACAGCAATATAATGAATAGTAACGCTAATATATGCATATATATAACAACTATAACAACAACAACCAACTAATATGGCAACCAACCTGTATAATATCAGTAATACAACCAGCAACATATATTACATATATGTATGTATAACCATATATCATAACAACCAATAACAGTAACAACAACATGCTTATATACTATATAAATTATATTTATATATAGCAATAATATATAACCTTCTTATATATATATATGCCGCATAACAACTTAACCATGTAGCAACCAACAACAACCAACAGCACCCATATAACTGCTGCTCAACCAGCTAACCGCCTGTATAGCCAACTGCCTGTATCTTTGCTTTATATGTACTGCTCATATATATATATATATATATACGAGTATATGGCGAAGGCTAGTTGTAATCGTCATTTTCTCATATTTCTCTTGACGATACGAGGTCTTCTCACTCATTTTATAAGCTCTTTTAATTTTGTAGATACCAAGAACTGTGTTGTTATTCTATCTTTGCTTTTTTTAATGTTGATATGTTTATATAAATTCTAGATTTTGTGTTCAGTCAGATTCTCAATTCTTTATTAAGTGTTTAAGGTTCAAAGTAGCATTGAAATTATCACTCCGTGAAGGCCACTCTATAATTCAACACAGCCTCAGTGTAAAGTTATAGTTCAGTTTCATCAGATCATGGATATTTGGAGATTCCTTGGTACGTACGTTTTACCTTAAATATTATAATAAAATTTTGTGTATTTACTCATCATGAAAAGTAGGAATTTTGTAACATGATTTTACTTGTCCATATGAGGTTAGTTTCATTTTTAAAAAACTATTTTTCATTACAACACAGAAATTAGTGGTTTTCAACATAGTTTGCTATACTTTCAATTTTTTCTGTTAACATCTTTGAATGTTAGTAAAATTATTAGCCTATGACCATATGTGGCAGAGATTTTGGTAGTAGAACCATATGTATGTATACCAGATATATATGTATATATATATATATATATATATATATATATATATATATATATATATATATATATATATATATATATATATATATATATATATAATAACTTATATATATACCTTAACATAACATATATATATATATATATATATATATATAATATATATATATATATATATATATATATATATATATATATATATATATATATATATATATGACTAAATGATCTCTGGTGTAGTGTTGGAGGCTTCGACGCAGTTTGTCAATATGAAGATTTTCTTCACATGATTACAGGGCGACAGGGCTAGCAACCCGGTCCTTTTCTTCTGCTTGGACTATTCTTGGACCAGCGTTGGAATCTTATGAGCCTAGAAGCAGGATCATCTGGAGAGCTCTGGGAGAGGTGAGTTTTGAGGCCTAATGGAAGAAGATGTTAGTTCTACTGAAAGGGCTAAAACCCTACCTGAGAGTGTCTAACTCGAGGACTGGCGTCGGAAACCATGGAGCCGAGAAATTGCTCTAGAGTGTTTTAGAGTTTAGAGTTTCGGGCCAGAAGGCGAAGATGCTAGACCAACTGACAGGGTGAAGGCCCTTCCTCGGAATTGTTAGAGATTAGATAAATATATATATATATATATATATATATATATATATATATATATATATATATACATATATATATATATATATATATATATCTTTCTCTGCTGCTAACTGCTATATATGTATAACTCAACTCTTATATGTAGCATATGCTATATCTTCTAGCTAATATATGCATATACCCTTATATGTACTTGGAAGTATATAATAATAATAATAATATAATATATATATATATAACTTTTCTTTATATATAACATATATAATATATATAATAACTAACTAACACTATTTAAATTTAAGGTTTTCAACATATTATATATATATATATATATATACATATATAACAATAATTGAGCAACGTTTGAAAAAAATCGAATAAGTTTTTTCTTTGCTGTAACAATATATATATGCAGCAACCAACCAATAATATATATGTATATATGTATAATAATATATATATATATATACTATATATATATAACTAATATATATATATATATATATATGCTATAACTATACTGCTATATAATAACATATATAATATAATATATATATATAACTACTCTAGCTCTGCTGCTGCTGCTGCTGCTGCTATATATATTGTTTACGATAAGGAATTTGAAAATGAAGAACTCAGATAAAAATGGAAATGGCAGCGATGAAAACCCGAAGAAGATACAATAAGTCAACTAGACTACACAGAAATATGCCTAACTGCATGTATTTCATGATGAAACCACGCAGGCCCAACACCTCGACGAGTCAAGATATGGGCCCAGATTTCGGAGCTAGCGTCAGTAGAAGACAGTCACGAAAATGACATTGGTAGATACATTAGACATTTATCTATGATTTCGACTGAGAAAAAGCACAGTTACTGAAGAGTAATTTAGTTCCACCTAAAACCACATAATTTTTGGAAAGATGCTAACCGCAAAGAGGGAAATTCAATTATGAACGGTTGGGAACATATTCACCTTGATTTGACATACTCAGGCGCCTAAAGGGAACGCATTTGCAAGTTTGTATTTTGTTTTCCACCAAATTAAGTTCGGTCCAGAGGGTCCTGGAGGCTCTTTAATAATAAGACCTTTTACTAAATATAGAGATGCTCATGCGGTTTGTAAGGAACATACTTACACAGAGTGGCATAAAACTTTTTGAAGCTGCAAGATTATTCCTACAGGACGTGCCGGTAGACATCCAAATTAACCAGCATTCTAAGAAAATCAAAGAAGAAAATAAAAAGATATTATCCTCAATAATTTCATGTATGACATTTTCTGGTACGCGCGATTTACTGCTTCGGGGTAAGCATCATGATGAGGGAGTGTTGCAAGATTTGTGCCGCTTACAAATATATGCCAGAGATCAGTCATTGAAAAACCATTTTGAAGAGGGGAAGAAAAATGCCACATACCAATCAGTTCAGATTCAGAATGAGATCATTTCTCTATGTGGCACTACTGTAAGGGAAAGCATCGTTAATAAGGTAAAGGAAGCGTGCGCGTATAGCTTACTAGCATATAAAACCGCTGATATTTCTGGAAAGGAACAATTATCCATAGGTTAAGCTATTTCGACAAAGAGTCCGATGAAGTCAAAGAGGAATTTATTGGCCTTGTAGAACGGAAAGCGCTTGATGCAAAAACCATTGTGAAATTCATTGACGATTTTTGTCACGACCGAAGAACTGGATCGAGATATTGCATGGGCTTGGGTTTCACGTGGCTGTTCGATATGCAGCAAAGAAGGAGAGTGTCCAAATATTGCCAGGAAGAGCTAAAAACCAAGCATTGTTTCTTTCATTGATCTTCCACATAAACAAAATCTAGTAATTTTTGTAAATAGTTTACGAGACACAATATGAAATCCGCAACATATTGTGGGAACTACTCAAAGGACGTATTACGTATTTTCCACGAGTCGGTCTTAGTGGGGCAGATCCAATTTATTTTGAGCTTGGGCTGAGGAGCCCCATTTTCAGCCCCACCTAAAAATGGACATAAAATTCGAAATTTTTAGCCAATTTTGACTATATAAACACCCAAAATGTAGCTTTTTTTGCCCTCTAAAACGTTGTTTTCCGGTGTTTTCTGTGTCTGTAGTCATTCTTTCAAATTTCAAATTTTCAAAACCAATTTTTTTACATTCTTCGTATCAACTTTCAGAATTTTTCGAAATGACTTCAAACTTGAAATGTGCATAGATAGGTCCATTACTTAAGTAGTACAAGTATTTTTTAGGTTTGGGCTCAGCGTTGTCCAATTTCCGAACTTTTTTGGAATTTGAAATGAAAAATTGCGATAATTTTCTGTTTGGGCTAGTAAATGAAATTTTCCGAACCTTGGCATGCAGAATTGGGTAGATGCATCTTTTTTACTTAAATAGTTTTTGTGTATACTCAAAAAAGAAATTTTTTAAAATTTTCCAAATTTTTTTTGAAACTTTGTTCCAAGAACAAATCAAAAAACTAATGCATATACAAAAAGAAATGATTTAAGTAAAGAATATGTTACTCTCCGAACTATAAGCACTGAAACTTATCTTCGCCCAGATATGTTTAAGTATATAAAGTGGTTTTGGAGGTAGTTTACAACACTGTTTCTCAACTCAAAAAATCGAAAAATGCACTATGGCACTTTTTTAGATAATGGACCTATTCTTCATATTTCCAGAATTTGGCGGCTCAAGCATCAGAAAGTTGACACAGAAAAATGTCAAACTTATGGGTTTGAAAAATTGAAAGAGTCTGAAAACGACACGGGCCTGAAACACATGAAAACAAGGTTTAGAGAACGAAAGCCACATTTGTTGTTTTATGGTCAGAGTGGCAAATCGAGGTGTATGTTCATTTTAGGTAGGCTATGAGCTGCGCAACACCGTAGATCTTGCGCTTGAGAAAATTAATGCCAAACATCCCAAGCCTATGCCAGACCAGATGGTCTGAACAAGCACAAGTGCATCAAAGTGTTTAAGGAGCACTTTGCGAATGATGCAAGCATTAGAAATCCTTTCCATTGAAGGAAATACCGCCACAAGAAAAAGCGCTTTTCAGTTGCATTCAGCGGCATGTAAGTCGTCATTTATCATGGCTATGATATTGATCGCGAAGTACTCTGCGTGTGATGTTAGAGCCAGTTGTAAATGCTCTCAATTATAGACCTTGGATATCGTCAAAACCTTGCAGCACATTCAACATATTGTGGAAATGGTTTAGAGCCATCAGAAAGATGAAGAAAAAATCACCGATGAAGTGTTAAAGAAGCTAATCAAATCTCCGAGCAACTGGTGGAACTTGATCTGAATATACCACGGACTTTTGGTAGGCAGCGCCGCAGCAGCCATCCAGCAACAAATCCCACGGATTTCTGGAGAAGATCCTTAATAACTCCGTATCTAGATTCTATAACCTCTTCTTTGGAATTACGGTTTTCTACTGAAAATACACCTGCTTATGCATTGACATATCTACATCCCTTCCCATGCTACTCAACAATCGATGAGTTAAAGGAAAAGACAGCTTCATTTTATAGTTTTTACCACTTAGAAGGCATGAAGAAGGCTGGAACTTTGGTACAAAATTTGGAAGGACAAGGAACTGAGTAGTGAAGAACTAAAGATTTGTTGTCTCCGAAAGTTTCTAAAGGAGACTGAATCTTTCTTTCCGTCGACGAAAAAGGCTTTGATGATACTACTCGCCCAGCCATGCACCACCAGCACAATAGAACACTCTTTTAGTACTCTGCGAAGGGATCCCAGAGACTTCGCTGCAAGTACTATGGAAGGCCCTGGAGTTAAACGGACTGGCAATGATGAGTGTACACAGAATTTTTTTTTGACAATTATGATTATTTATTCAAACAGTAGTTGATAAATTTACGTTGAACCCCAAAGGAAATTACTTTTTAATAATATCAATTTTGCAACTTCCACTATATTGTGAATTTTCCATCATTGCATAATGTATTTGATATAAAATCTTGAGTGAAAAATCCTATTTTTAAATATTATTATTTAATTATTTTTAAATAAAGGTCCCTAGTTTTCATTTTATTGTGTGAGATATTTATCATATATATATATATATATATATATATACAACAACTAATATATATATATATATATATATATATATATATATATAACTATATATATATATATATGCTGTATATAACTATACGCCACCGCCTTCCATATATACATAATAACTATACTCTATATATATGTATATATATATATATATATAAGCTCTATATATATATATAGCTGCCCCCCCCTACCTTGGAAGCTGGCGACGCCATGTATATATATATACACAAGGAATTGGGCATTAACGCGTTAAAGAGTTAATCCGTTAATTAACTCGTTGAGGTACGTTAACTTTTAACGTCAGGTGAATTTCGAAAGAAGTAACGGACTATTAACGAGTTAAAATTTTCCCCTACATCCGTTAACCGTTAACTTAATTTACGAGTTTATAAATATTTTCTTATCAGATTTTTAAATTGTATTAGATTCGATTTCGTTAACAGATAAACTTTTTTTCAAAAATTTCTAAACGCTCCTCTCAATGGCTCAAAAATGTGTTTATATTTACTCGGTTGTTTATCCAGTTTAGTAATGTTTAACACAGGGTTGGAAAAAACCCAGGGTTGGACCAAAAAAAACCAGCCCATTTTACCCCTCGTTGAACTATGATACTCTATGTCTTAATACTAGCACTTTCCCTCAGTCTTGGGAAGCACGCACATGTCAAACCGATTCCGAAAAGGCCACTCTGATCCTTCCCCAACATCGCCCTATAGCTCTCGCAGCGTTCTATCTAGATCTTTGGAAACCTTCTCAACTCTCACTTCTGAGAATAATCTGAAATCTCATTCTCTTCTTTCCAATCGTACAGCTTTTGGTGTTCAAAGTCTGGCGATATACTCCTATTTGGCTGGGTTGCTGGTTTCACGCTCTGCGGAACTATGGGCAGACTTGCGTAGTGGCGATATCCAAAGCATTTAACCGGGCATGGCACGCATCTACTCTCCAAGCTCCCTCTCCTTTCCTCCTTCTCTTTGCTTACTTATGCCTAGCTTTCTTTCAAGTCCTAAACATCGGCTATGGTTGATGGAGCGACTTCTTCTTCTTTTTCTGTCAATAGTGGAGTTCCTCAGGGTTTCGTCTCATCTCCTACTTTATTCCTACTTTTCATTAATGATCTTCTCACCTGCACATCTAACTCTATCCACTCACATGCCGATGACTCGACCCTTCATTCTTCAACTCATTTCAATTCTGCTCCATCTTTTACTTCTAGAATTGCCTCTCGTCTTAATCTTTCCGATTCTATTCTCGCTGCTAGATTGAATTTGCGGGTGGGGTCGTCTCAACCTTGTGAAATTCAATTCTTTAAAAACTCAACTTCTATAAATCTCCCTCTCTAAAATACCTTCTAACTTTCCTATCTCTTTTGACGGTTCTTTCGTCTCTCTTCTGACGACAATATAAACATCCTTGGCCTTAACATAAAAAAATGTCTTGGAAACCTCACATCACAAAGGTTGCTGGGGCGGCCTCAAAGAAACTGGGAGTTCTGTTTAGACTGCGAGACTTTTTCCTCTTCCTACTCTGTTACTCTACTATTCAACGATCTCATCCGACCTTGGACATAGATTACTGTTAGTTACTCATATCTGGGGGGCTCTGGTTTCACCCGGCTTTTGGACAGGGTCGAGTCAAAAGCCAAAAGGCTTATAAACTGTTATGTACTTTCCAGTTCACTTGAACCTCTATCTTTGCGGCGCGATGTTGGTGCTTTATCTCTTTTCTATAGGTATCGCAGCGGCAGGTATTCGAGGGAACTTACCACTCGCGTACTACCACCTTTACGACGCCCTAGTAGCACAAGGGGTGCTTATCTCACGAGTTTTGTTTAGATATTGGTAACTCCAGGCTAGTTTGCTGCGGTGTTTTCTTTTTTCCTTCCACCACTGTTCTGCAATGGAATTCTCTTCATCTTCTGTGTTTCCTGCTGAATTTAATCTCCCTCACTTTAAAGCCTGCGTCTATGTTTATCTGCGTAATTTGCGCTAGCGGATGAAATTTTGGCGTGCAACACCCCCTCCTTGAATAGGGCTCTGCCCGTGAGTGGTGGTGATAACTATAAAAAAAAAATTGAAGACGGTTAACGTTAACTTTAACGTTAACGTTACCCATTCTTACCGATAAACGCTTTAATGATTAACGCCGCCCCAACCTTCCTACTCTCACGCTTTCGCAGTACAACCTCCTCCTTCGGCAGCTCTGGATACCCGGGTTTCGGTTCTCGAAACTGGCATGGCCGAGATAAAAACGGCCCTTCTCTCCCTTACTGCGGCAATTAATAATAACACTTTTCGCTCTCGTGATCCCACTCCTTCCAACTTTCGTCCTTCTCGCGGTCCTCGTTCACCTTCTGCTTCTTCCTCACGCCAGCGCCAGTATCCTCATGGGTACTGTTATTATCACCATACTTTCGGCATGGATGCCAAGAAATGCGATCCTTCCTGCCCTCTCTATCAGGGAAACTCGACAGCCATCCCGTCGTAGGGGCGACGGGAGATGCTGGCTCTTTTTCTTCTTCTCCTACTACTGCACAGGATGTTCTTCGTATCTACGATCAGTCCACTAAACTTGCCTTCTTGATCGATTCTGGGGCCAGCCTTTCGCTGGTACCCAGGGACCCTTCCCAGGACTCTGCTATCCGTCTCCCTGGCCGTCAACTTTTCGCTGCTAATGGCTCTTTCATTCCGGTATATGGAGAGCGGTTATGCACGTTGGATCTTTTTCTCCGCCGCAAGTTCCCATGGGTTTTTCGTCGTTGAGGTGACACAGCCTATCCTCGGTGGTGATTTTTTGTCCCATTTTAATCTTATGGTCGATCTTCGTAATCGCCGACTTGTCGATGGCGATACTTCTCTTTATACTCCCGGTGCTATTATTGCTTCTGCTCTAAAGGGTGTTTCTGCTATCGCTCCTCCAACTTCTTCAGTAGTCTCTCCCTTTCTGACCCTCCTGCAGAAGGGATTTCCTTCTTTATTGCATCCCTGCTCTTCCGATACCCCTCTTAAGCATTCTGTTGAACACCATATTGAGACTACTGGCCCACCCACCTTTGCTCGAGCTCGCCGCCTCCCACCTGATAAGCTCAAGGCCGCCAAGGCCGAGTTTGATCACATGTTGCAACTTGGCATTGTGCGCCCTTCCAAGAGTTGTTGGTCTTCTCCGCTACACATGGTTCCTAAAGGCACTACGGGGGATTGGAGACCCTGTGGGGATTTGAGGGCTTTGAATTCTGCCACGACTCCAGATAGATACCCCGTGCCACACATCCAATCATTTACCTCCCACCTGGCCGACAACACTATCTTCTCCTCCTTGGATTTAATTCGGGCCTATCATCAGATACCCGTGGCTCCGGAGGACGTTCCCAAGACAGCTGTAATCACCCCCTTTGGCCTCTTTGAGTATACAAGGATGCCATTCGGTTTATTAACCCATTAACGGCCAATGTCCCATTTTTGGGACGCAGCTTTATACATGCTTGAAATTATTTAATACTTTTTTGTTTTCAGAAGCAAGACTATAACCCATTTTAAGTATTCAGCACAAAATAATTATATATTTTTAAGTATCTTTGAAATTATATGTCGCTAAAGTTGCCAGATTTTCGGTTAAAACACAATCAGTAACGTATACGCTCCCAGTAAGCTGCTTACAGTGACGAGGTGTGGTTTAGCTATGTTATTCTCTTCATTAGTCATAAAGGAACACGAAGATTCCGTAAAAGGACCAAAAAAAATTTCTACGTAAGCAATATAACCTATTTATCTTGCCGTCCCTTTTTTGGGACATTGGCCAATATTCATGAAAGTACCCAAATCAGACTATTTTGATAAATATGTCTATCATCTGCTCTTTCATATATAATATATATATATATATATATATAATGATATATATATAACAAAAACAACAATAATAATATATATATATATATAGCAATAATAATAACCTTAACCCCTTAATACGATATATATAATATAACCAATAAATATACTGCCTTCTTTCTTGCATAACCAGCCTTAATATGTATATATATACTTTAACTATAATAACAATAATATCATAATATATGCTCTATAATATATATATATATATATATGTATATATATGTATATGTAATAATAGTAACCAAGTACTTTCTTTTTAATAATAATAACAATAATATATGCTATTTGTGAAATATTTAACTGTAACAATAATAATAGCATAATATGTAACCATATGTACTAATATATCATAACATATATAGTAATATACAGCAATAATAATATATAATAATAATAATATGTTTATAACAACATATAATATATATAATAACAACATATATATGTATATATATATACCATACCTAACATAACGCGCCATATAATAATAATAACCATAATAATATATATATATATATATGTAATATATATGTATAACATAATAATATATATATGTATATATATATAGAGAGAGAGAGAGAGAGAAGAGAGAGAGAGATAAATTTTTACTATCTACTTTTTTTGTTTGTTGCTTAGTTGGCATTTCAATCTTTCATATATATATATATATATATAACATATATATATATATATATATATATATATATATATATATATATATATATATATGCTGCTATATATATATATTAATAATAATATTATATATATATATATGCTATTTATATATAATATGAAATAATAATATGTAATAATATATATATAATAACTAATAATAATATATAATAATCCAACAATATTATATATATTATATATATATATATATATATATATATATATATATATATATATATATATATATATAATATAATAATAATAATATATATATATATATATATATATGCCTAATGGCTCAATCGGTAGAGTGAGCAGAATTGGCGTAGCAAGGCCGGGTTGATCCCTAGCCCGAATAATAGTTAGAAATTACCTAGAATAGGTGTGTCCCGTGGTTATAAAAAAAAAAATTGGTGAATTAGTGAGAGTTTGTTGAGAGGAAAGACCGTCCGCACAGGCTGGACGATGTCAATGACGCCTCTAGAACGCAGGCAAGCAACACTAATCCGCGTAGGCAGGCAGTCGAAGATAGCTTCTGGACAGCTGCTGCCTGTGTACGTGATGATAAAGGTATGTGAATATCCCGTTTGCGGTGTCCTCCACTCTGCCTCATCAGGGCAAAGTGGGGACTACTGCATGTATCGCCAATGTCACGCGTTTCTATGCATTCAGGAATGGTCCAGAGCCAAGACAGTGGGGTTAGTGACGGGATAGGAGACCTCTGCCCACCTCAGCCGCTGCCCAGGCAGTTCGAGATCGCCTCTCCAGGCAAAGTTCGAGCTACATGCTGCAGCCGCGACCTGTGTCTCCCTCGAACATTTTTTCGCAGGCATCCCAAAGGAATTCGGGTGTAGAAGGCATATTGTTACGTCCCTTCTACGGGACATAGGAACTCTCGACTCGGAAATGTAAGCTGCAGCGAAGGGAAATCGCCTCTGCTAGGGTGGCTTTCCCTGACCTAAAGCCGAAAACTGAAATCAAGAGCTCAAGTCCAGGAGCGACTGCAGTCGCTGGAATCGAGCTTTATCTGGGTTGAGGTGGAAAAATGCGGATTTTTCCGCCTTTTGACGGAAAAATATACCTTTCGTTTGACTCGCTCCTTGGGAACATGGGTTTCCACTCGGGTGGAGGAGGTTATCTCGGGGGAGGGCGCTAAGCCGCATAAAATATTTCCGAGGAGGCACCGAGATAAATAGCACCTGAGTGACATGTTGTTCCTTCCAGCAAGAGATGTGTCAGTGCAGCAGAAGGCATGAGCATCAATGAGAAATTGCCTTCTGGGCAGAGATATATATTTTTGAATGGAAGAGTAAGTAAAAGAAATCAGGCTCTCACAAGGAAACCATTTGTTAAAGCCTATAGGAATCCCGACGACGATGCGCTACTGTGGGAAAAAATACGAAACCAATTTGCTTTAGATGCAATGTTCCACTTCACGATGTGTGTTTTCAGAGATTCCATACAAATTATATATATATATATATATATATATATATATATATATATATATATATATATATATATTTATATATACTACTTCTATATATATATATGTATAACATAATATATATATATAACAACAATATACTCATGCTATATATATATATAACTTAACTATGCTCACACCTGTAACTACTATGCTCTTCCTCTGCCCTTATTATAAATAAATTTTATATTTTATTCATTACTTTGAGGAAAATAAAACAATTCCAAATAATGCACATATTTTTCTTCCTTTTGAGTATTTTCGTGAGTAGTGGCCAATGTCCCAAAAATGGGACGATCCTTTTTGGGTACAAGTCCTTGGAGAATTTTAATGAAATTAACCGAGCAGTCATCTAAGGCCTATAGAAGATGAGAACAAGTGTCATATCATTAAAAAAAATAGCAGCCGAATTATGGCCGTTAATGGGTTAAAAATGCAGCTCAGTCCTTCCAGAGGTTCATTGATTCTATCCTCCGTGGTCTTCCTTTTGCTTGGGCATATTTAGATGATCTTTTAGTCGCTTCCTCCTCTCCTGAAGAACATATAGATCACCTATGTGCCGTTTTCGGTAGGTTGGATGATGCGGGAATTCGTCTCAATCCTACCAAGTGCGTATTCGGTGCGTCTTCTCTTACTTTCCTGGGTCACACAGTTTCGGCTGAGGGTATCTGCCCTCTTGTAGACCGTGTCGCCGCTATCCGCGCCTTTCCACTTCCCCAGAACCAAAAGCAGCTTCGTCAATATCTGGGGATGATTAACTACTATCATCGCTTCCTGAAATCGGCAGCCGCCCTCTTAGGCCCGCTTACAGCACTCATCCGTCCTAAGCAACGAGGCAGCACCACTAAAGTCAACTGGTCTCCGGCAGCAGAATCTGCTTTTGAGGCTTCCAAGGAAGCCCTCGCTTCTGCCGCTCTTCTAGTCCACCCGCACGATTCTGCACCAGCGAGAGTGCAGGTGGATGCATCTGATTTCGCTGTTGGTGCGGTGCTTCAACAGTTTCAAAAGGGTGCTTGGTGCCCCCTTGCCTTCTTTTCACGCAAGCTGCAACCTGCTGAGACAAGGTATAGTGCTTTCGGCCGGGAGTTGCTTGCCATGTATCTTGCTGTGCGCCATTTTAGGTACTTCTTGGAAGGACGGGAGTTTCATATACTCACGGACCACAAAGCCATTACTTTCGCCATGGCGTCGCGCCACGAAAGGCACTCACCCCGTGAAGCTCGTCATCTTGAATTTGTTTCCCAGTTTACTACAGACATACGTCACATCTCCGGAGTGGATAATTTCACCGCGGATGCTCTTTCTCGGATTGAAATTAACGCTCTTTCTCCCATTCCTGACATTGATTACGCAGCCATGGCCGCGTGCCAGGAGCAAGACAATATCGATCTTCAACAGGACTCTTCTCTACAGCTGCAGTGGCTCAATCTTCCGGGCATAGAGAAGAGACTCTTGTGCGACACTTCAACAGGCCATCCTCGTCCTTTCGTACCTGATGCTCTTCGAAAGGCAGTCTTCTGCAATCTCCATTCGCTTTCACACCCTGGCGTCGAGGCTTCACGCAAACTGGTAACGGCTCGTTTTGTGTGGCCTAAAGTTAACGCCGACGTAGCGAACTGGGTCCACGCCTGTATGGCTTGTCAGCGCTCTAAAGTGCAAAGACATACTAAAGCTCCCTTAGGCACTTTCTTGCCTCCTGGTCAACGGTTTGAGAGAGTCCACATCGACATTGTTGGACCTCTCCCACCTTCTCATGGCAAGCGATATATCCTCACCTGTATTGATAGGTTCACTCGTTGGACAGAAGCTATCCCACTCTCTGTTGCTACAGCTGAATCTATTGCTAAAGCTTTCTTGTCCCATTGGATCTCGCGGTTTGGCATTTCTCCGGTCACGACGGATCAAGGTCGTGTTTTCGAATCCTTCCTTTGGAAAGATTTGATGCGCTTGCTTGGTTCTGAGAAGATCCATACAACCAGTTTCCACCCTATCTCGAACGGGATTTGTGAAAGGTTCCACCGTCAGCTTAAGGCCTCTCTCATGGCGCACCCACAACCAGAACATTGGACGGAAGCTCTCCCTTTGGTTATGCTTGGTATACGCACTGCCGTTAAGGAAGATCTTCAGTGTTCAGCTTCCGAACTCGTTTATGGCTCTACTCTCTGTCTGCCGGGCGAGTTCTTTTCTCAATCTTTTCCTCCTTCTACTGCTGATCCCACCCTGTACCTCACCCGTTTGAAACGCTGTGCCCTCTCCTGGAGACCTACTCCGACCCGCCAACAAAAGGTGCACTCTTACATTCCGAAAGATCTCTCTTCCTGTACCCATGTTTTAGTGAGGCATGATTCCCACCGTTCTCCTCTCCAACCCAAGTACGACGGACCCTTCCCAGTCATACTTCGGAAGGAGAAGTTCTTCAAGATACAACGTCCCACTCGCACCGAAGTAATATCGATAGATCGTCTCAAACCTGCCTATTTTGAGGCGAATCCTCCTGACGTCCAAGTTTCAGACTTGTTTCCAAAACCAATTCTGATTCCTTTGGATACATCATCTTCTTATCCTGTACCAGATTCTCCACCTCCTTCATCTCCTCCCAACTCTTCTCCTCCTTCATCTCCCTCTGACTCTCCATTTCCACCACTCCTTCCTCTTGACCCAGATCCTCTTCCTTTTCCTCCTCCTCCTCTCCCTCTACCGTCCCCTTCCATTCCACCACCTCCTGCCATGCCTTCCACAAGTCGTACTGCCGATGTTCCACTTCCCTCTCGTATTCCTCGCCCTCTCGTCCACACTCCTGCACCTCCAACACCAGCTCCTCGTTCTCGCCCTCGTCCTGGTTTGCAGCCGCCTGCGTCTAGAGACGTATCGAGCAGAGGCCGTCATTTGCGCCGGCCACTCCGCTACCGGGATTAGAGCGCCCCGGCCTCAGCTCTGCAGGGGGGTACTGTGGAAAGGTACTCTCTGTGGAAGTGGAAAGAACATCTATACAGAGCTGAACTACAGAGCTGAACTACAAAGTTAAACTGCAGAGCCGAACACACCCTATGTTTAAAATGTGGTTGTAGTTTCGTGGAACTAAGCCACGCCTCCAAGCCGCCGAATTATCACTTTTCAAAATCGCGACAGCATGTAGCTTCCTTCTAGAGAATTAGTACAAAATAATAACAAAATTACAACATTAAAATACCAATACAAGCAATTTAGTGCTAATAAAATAATTAAACCCAAACAAGGTGAGTTTAGAAAAGAGAATTAAGGAAATAAAGAAGAAAACTCACAGCAATTCTCATTCATCCTTATCTAGAAGCGGTCATTACTACCTAATCTCGATGACCAGCTTTACAATATATATAATATAATATATATATATATATAATAACTCATATACTTCTTCAATAATATATATATGTATATATGTAGCAACCAACATGTATAACTCAGCCTTCCTTAATATAGCTATTCTTATTTATAACTTATATATGTATATGTATATAATTAGCATAACTTAACATATAATATATATACCTTAATATATATAATATATATATATATATATATATAATATATATATGCTATATATAACTATAATATATATATATATAACTTATATATATAATATATATAATATATATATATGCTTATATATATATATCTATATATATATAATATATATATATAACTATTAACAATATATATAAAAATCAGTGTACGTGCCTTGAGAGATTATGCTTAAAGATTTAGGGATGATATATATATATATATATAATAATAATAACTATATATATATATATAATATATGTATAATATATATATAATAATAATATATAATATAACATATATATAATAATAATATATATATATATGAGAGAGAAGAGAGAGAGAGAGAGAGAGAGAGAGAGAGAGAGAGAGAGAGAGAGAGAGAGCACTGGTGTAGTGGCAAATTTTCCAGTG
>JABUQX010013899.1:72500-77500 GCA_015478945.1 Trachelipus rathkii
CCAACAATGACTGCAATGTTCACCACCACCACCATTAATGACTTCATTGTTTATCACCACCACCAATGACTTCAATGTTCACCATCACCACCAATGGCTGCAATGCTCACCACCACCACCAATGACTTCCTATGGTTCTCAAGATACAGCTTATAAACTCGTCTATTATATCTCAATCGACAATATCCTCGAGCAGATATTGCAATTCCTTTCCCATATTCCCGATCATCTTTGAGATGAATACAATATATTAGATTTTTTCTTAACTCCCAATCCTTCTCCTTACACTATTGAACTCTTTCCACCTTTGGGTTCTTCCAATCACCTTCTTATCTATGTTTTGTCCTATCTCTTTAATTCTTCCGCAGGGACGGGCCTCATCTTTGGCGAGACGTTTAAGGCTCAGCTAACTGGCAGGTAGAACTTGCGGACGAACTTCTTAGATTTCCAATGCAATGATTACTCTTTCAAATGGGAGCTACCCCTCGGGGTGTGCAGATCGAGAAAAACAGAGGTGACTCTCTTAAGCTAAAACTAATAAACCTTCATTTAACCTTGCTTGTTCTCGTACTATTCATAGCATGGCCGTTTAAGGTAAGAAGTTACCGTAGTCTTCAAAATCTAGAAACTCGTGCTTCTTACATTTCATTCCGAAATCACGTAAAATGTATTTTCATGATACTAAAACCTCTTTTCTCCGAAGAAAATGTAACAGTCTTTCTGGTTTCTCTAGAGCAGCGATTCTTAACCCTTTTTGTGCGTAGCGTCTACTTTCATTTTGGAGAGGCAGGAAATGTGACTAAATTTTATTAAACATGGATAATAAAATAATTTTACTAAAAAATGCAGTCTAAAATATAAAAATTACGTAGATAAAAATGAATGACTAAAATTGTTAATTCACCTTAATTGTGACAATGATATCCTTGTGTCTGATGAAATCTTGCAAGATTTTCTATATCAGGTTCAATGCTAATCAAGCGAAGTAGCAAGTGCTCTCTTAAACTAATTACAAATTTATTTCGATGTTTAGTAAGAATTTGCAACACTGCACTGATTCCTTTCTCCACTAAGCATGAAGAAGGAAAAGCAAGTAGGAGTAATTTCCTTTCCCGCCAAAGTTTAGTATACTTCCTTTGCATTTTGGGCCAAAACAGCACTGTCATGGATAATAAAATTGCTATTGTAGATAATAATTTCATTTTATTATGTTAGATCACCGCCAACTAGAGCTTACTGCCGACTTAATTAAGTTCAGCGTCCCCCACCCCAGGATTCAATATCGCCCAGGTTGAGAAACTATGTTCTAGAGCCTAGATTACGCTCATTCTGCAATTTTGCATAAATTGTCCACTTTAACCTTGCTTCTTTCTTTTCCCCTCCTCTTGTTTCTTCTGACGAAGTACTGATGTTATTTCAAATTGAGTTGAACTTTTCAATCAAACTTTTGCCTCTAATTCCAATTAATTCTCTCTCTCTCTCTCTCTCTCTCTCTCTCTCTCTCTGAACTTCACACTAAGAAGACGTACGGTCCTGGTGGCATCCCTCCTTTGGTTTTCAAAACTTGTGCTTTTAAGATAGCACCCTACTTTATTTCGTCTTTGCTTATCAACTTTAACTTTTCTTTCATTTATTGAGTCAGAGCTGAAGAAGATGATACTTATTAACACTTTAACTATCGTACTATCGCCTTAGCTTCTACTCTTTCAAAAGTTTTCGAATCTATCTTTAACAGGAAGATCTGAAAAAGTATTAAATCTCCTAATCGTATTTCAAATCGTAAGTATAAATAAATTCCGAAACGAACGTTCGGCCGGTGACCTACTTTTCCTTCTCTCAACCTCTCGGTTCTCTGTTCTTCGACATTCCGGTGAATCTTTGACTGTAACGGCAGATATATCGAAAGATTTTGGCATAAAAACTTTGATTTCTAAACCTTTCTCTTTCAGTCTCTATCCATCTCGCTAATTTCCTTTCCACCGTTCTGAGTAACTGTTGAAGAGGGTCACAGTTCATTCTTTATATCTATCAATAAAAGGGTTTCGGCCTATCCTCAACTTTTTCTACTTTTCATTAAAAATCTTTTTCTCTCTCTCTCTCTAACCTCGCCTCCTTTGTCGATGATTACACCCTTAATTGCTCCTTTCAATTTTTAAGAAGACCCAGTCAACAGAAAACAGATAATAACAGGAGGGTTGCCACTGAACAACTCACATCTGGTCTTTCTCGCATCCCTAACTGTGGCAATAAATTTGAGGTGCTTTCCAATGCCTCAAATCCAAGTTTCTTTGTCTATCTATTTGACATAATCTTTCGCACATCTCAAACCTTCTTCTCCCTTAATAAAATTTGTATTCCGTTTTCTTGGAAGGATAACATTTTCATTTTCACTAAATAAGTTTCTAAGAGGTTGGGTATTTTGGGGCGGCTTCAGACATTATAACCACCCCAGTTGCTTTATTTTTATGTCTCATCCGGTAGGCAAAGACTAAAGTTCTACTAAAATCCATCGGTGTTGTGAAAAAAATATAAATCAAGCCAAATCAAAGGTCGACGCCCCGATAAACAGAGTTTGAAAATAAGCTAAAGTTGGTTAAATATAATAAAGGAATGTGTTTCAGACTTTACCAGTGGAGTATATGTGAGATTGAGCACAGCGGCTAAGTCTGGGGACAGAAATTTGGACAGGGAAAGAGAGAGACTGTATAGGAAGCCAAGTCTCATGAGCTTTCCTCAAAAGAGACTAGAAAGTTGAGAAGAGAAGTTTCTATTGCAATTGCGATAGTATAACGATAGCGATGCAGCAGTTCTACGGCTAGAGAGAGATTGGAGAGAATTAGTGAGAGTAAGAGAAATAACAAGTCAAAGAGCCTTTGACTACCATATCAAGGAATGGGGAGCTACCACCACAGATATGCCGTGAATATTTCGTACAAGGGCGACCTGCGCCCCTATGCAAAGCAAACAACTGGAAGTTCTGTAAGTCCCTCGGAACTCTCAATCTCGAAGAAGATTGCTTGCTGAAAGATATTAAGATCTTTCCAATTTAGATCCCGAGAAAAGGAAATGCCAAGAATATTAAGAACAGAAAGAAGTTAGGGTTGTGTATTTTCGAAGAAAATGTTGCAGCCGTGTGAAAGATTATAGCAAAGTAAATGGATAAAGGAAGACAGTTTTTGAGTTACTGAAAACAATAAGGTTTTCTTTGCCCCAACTAGAGATAAGAGGAAAATCAGAGGTCAATCTCTCCAATGCCACCCTCCTAGCATTGACTATTTGCTTGTGAGTGAGTGAGTCGTCTTTCAAATTGGAAGGAGTAATGAAGGGCGGAATCGCAGGCATAAGAGTGAATAAAAGAGGCAATTAAAACCAGTAATTAACAGTAGAAAAAAAAGGAGGTGATAAAAGAGAACCCTGAGGAACACCACTATTGATAGATTTGAAAGATGAACGGTGCCAGTCTTCAACAGCAGCTATAGAAATGCCGAAAGGAATTCAATGAGATTACAGAGAAGGATATACAACGAAAGAGGAAAGTTTGGAAATCAAAACCTTATGTGAGGCTCTATAGAAAGCTTTCGATATGTCTAATACCAAAGCAAATGATTCACCAAAATGACGAAGAACGGAGGACCAAGGGTCAGAGAGAGTTCCTTACAGAAACAACACTAACGAATTGAGATAAGATTAGAGGATTTAAGACGTTTCCAAATCTTCCTGTTGTTGATAGATTCGAAAACTTTTGAGAGAACCGAGATTAAAGCAGTAGGACGATAGTCGGAGGGTTGAGAGGGGTTCACCTACTTCGGCATAGGCGGAATATAAGCAAGTTTGCAGCAGTAGGGAAAGATTAAGTTGACAGGCAGAGACGAAACAGTTTACAAAGGCAAAATGCTAGGAGAAATCACCTGCTGTATCTTGAGAACCAGAGGAAAGCCACTTGTGGTGTTGAACATTGAGATCACCCAAAATGATGAGGTCTAAGAAAGGAGAGAATGTGTCGCTTAGATAGTAAAAAAAAATTAGAAGTTCGTAGAATAAGTTGATAAATAGACAGAACAGATTAATTTAGTCGTACCTTGACAAAAGAACATAAGAAATAAAGTAGAAAATTCAGGACTCTAAATGAGAAACACGAGAACACACACGTCATCGAGTCGTAACATCCTCCTTTGACTGAAAATTTGGGATAGAAACAGTAGGGGTGAACAGAGTAGGGTTTTCTGTCGGAACATATAAACTCCTGAGTTTCGGCTAAGAACAAGAGATAAGATCTAGAAAAAACGTGGATTTGCTCGACGAAGTAGAAATGAGAAAGAGACCACCAATGTTGCAGGAATAAATGGAGAAATGAGATCATGTACCAGGGAGATCCGGAAGTGCTGGTAGCACCAGCTCCATCATCAGCAGTCGCCTACTCCCAGTCCAAGGTGATTGTGGTTGAAGTGGTGGATGAGGTGCTATTGTTTGAAGCCGCCCTTATTGGCTTCGAGACAATGTTATGCGGCGCTATCTTTAATTAATTTGAAAATCATTTGTGAATGTGTAGGTCTTGCGGTGTGAAAAAAAGGAATGAATACATGACAAATCTATACACACTCCCATGGGCGTATACAGAGAGGGTGGGGCAAGTCCCCCTAAATCTTGGCGAAATAAAAAATGAACCTTATATGTTGGCCAGACGACGTTTTTAAGGGTTTATTAGTAGAAAAACTGAAAAGATACATCAATCGACAGATAATGAAGTATTATTCACTACTTATTTATATTTATAGAACTTACATTTTTTCTAAAGAGTTTTAATGTTTTCGTTTTCATATTCCTTTGAAATCAACTAGCTGTGTGCAGATATCTGTTTTGCGTCAAAGCAATATATACTATATATATACCTATAATATATATAATTAGTAATAAATATAATAAATATACTATAACTATATATATAATAATATATATATATATATATATATATATTATATATATTATTATATATAATATAT
>JABUQX010013899.1:82500-110000 GCA_015478945.1 Trachelipus rathkii
AAGATTGTGAGCATAAAGAATTACTATGTCTTCCACATTTGGGATACAGTCGGTTTCACTCTCGATTTTTCCCCTTTCATTGGGGGTTGGGGAGAGGTTTCTGGGTTCAGAGTTTCGGACTTTCTTCTCGATGACTGTGTCCTATTCATCCCGTTCTTGTGATTGAGAAGGAATTTGGTCCGTGATTAGGTTGTGGTCGAAGGAGGACGAATCAAGAGAGATGATTCTAGTAAAGATTCTGAGTCGCTGGAGAATTGGTAGGAGGCCGAGATGCGATTGTGGGTGACATTATGGGTTCAACCTTCTAGGTGCGTGGAATGTCGTAATCTCTTTGAAGGAAGAGTGGAGCTTACTCCTTGTGTCCAGAAGACCAGGCTTTCAGAAAGTCAGAACCTTGGTACTTGAAAAAGTACATTAACCTGGACGGTGAGGGCTCCATCATAGGATAAGTGATAGGATTGCTTGGCGATTGTTGAGTAATTTTTCCGAGGAATATGGGCGTCGATCGCTTACGAGAAAGGTTTATTGGCAAAAGAAATATCTGTGCAATGGCTGGTAATCAGAGTGTGCGGGGGGTAAAAGGTGGGCTTGTGGGAGGGCAATGGATTAGAACATATACGGTGGGAGAAAAATGTTAACTCTCGGAATCTTTGTCTAGCAGAGATTACGGTTATGTCTGAAGAGTTAGGAGAGCAGTTGACCATTGGGAATGGAATTACAACCCCAATGGAGGTTGAAGAATCACATTGGGAATTTGTATGAGCTGGGTGTCACTACGACGGTGTGCTGGTGCGTTCGGATAGGAGTAATATAGGGAGGTACAACCACCTCCATGACAAGTAACGATGGAATGTATAAGAAATTCTCTTTGGCACTTTTGGTAGCTTCTTTTCTATCAAGTTTGAATATTATGCATATTATGCAGAGTTCTATAATAATCTCTTCAAAATTTTATAAGGGATATGGGCAGAAGAAGCAGGATGAGGTCCATTGCAACTTAAGCACCAAGGGAAAAGATCCCATGGGGTAAAATAATCACCATCACAACTTGTGTAAACAAGTTGGGAAGGCCCGCAATATTTTTGCATTTGAAAAACTTGAATATTTGAATATTTTTGGCATTTGAAACACCTCCTAGGGCGTGGTATGAAAGGAAGAACTGTATAGATAGGGAACTCGAGTTTCAATTTGGTAGGTGGGAACGATGGTGTTAATCGTCGGGGTTTCGTTTCAAGTGGCATAAGTCTATATACGTCCATTACTAGCATTGATTTCCTTTTCAGGTAGGTCAAAGTGCTCGTATCCTCATTTGGAAATTCAGTGACAGAGACTGCACCTTTAAAGATATTTCTATCCAGGTCTGGGATAGAGATTATGGGTATGTGTAACAAGATCGAAAATACCTCCTTGTTAGTGAAAGAACTTCACGCCATATAAAGAACAAAGTGTAGAATAAAAAAATATCAACTTCGCAAATGGAGTAATTACTTGATGCGTTGACGCGTAAAACAGCTAAGCGATCAGCATATAAATATGAGATTAATTGTTAATTTAATTGTCTAATTGCGAGCTAACCAGTTGGCCGGTGGAGATAGTTAGCTATTCGCCACAACCACATATTTCCAAGAAACTCTACAAAGAGTTGGAGCAAAAGAGCTCCATCAGAAGACACAAAAACTCCTCAAGAGAGTTAAGAAGAGAAGGAGCACTAGAACTCCTTAGAAGAATATTGAGACTCTGCAAGAGAGTTGGAGGGACAGAAGAGCTCCAATACAGCATACAAAATAACTCTGCAAGAGAGATGGAAGAGCAGAAGATCTCCAATACAGAATAACAAGAAACTCTACAGAAGAGTTGGTTAGAAGAGCAAAAGAACTCCAACAGAGAACATTGTGAAACTCAACGAGAGTTGAGAGTAGAAGTGTGAGTACTCCAGAGCAGATCATCGTGGGAAGTGCAAGGAAAACTTTATTCTTTTATTTATAAATACTCCACAATATTAAAAAAATTCCGGAAATTGTCACTTATTCAAGGATACCCACGTCTTGTGACAATAAATTGGGGGCCTGTGTCTGAAATGCTTCTGAAAGATGAAGCGCAAATAAATTGGAATTAGCTTTTGAAAGAAAGAAGCGAAGATAAATTGTAAGCTTGGTTCGCTATTGTCTGGAAAGGATATATTCTTGCAAGCGGAAATTAGAATCAATAAATTGATTGACCCGCCAAATATTTTCACTACGGATTACAACGCAATATTAAAAATTAAATGGGTCTCAAAGGAAAGGAACCAAGAGAATTCATAAAAGAAAGAGAAGCCGCTAGAGAAGCAGCCGCCGAAAGGGAAAAAGAACGAGAATTTGAATTAAGAAGACTTGAATTACAATTAAGAACTGGTAACGCCTCAAAAACTGTAGAACACATAAGAGCCAGAGTTCTTAAACTTCCTCCTTTTGCTGACATCAGGGACGAGATTGATTGCTATCTCGAACGTTTCGAAAGATTTGTAATAGTTAATGGATGGGATCAGAACAACTGGGCATCTCATCTAAGTGCTTTACTGACCGGAAAGGCTTTAATAACCTATTCTCGCTTGCATAAAGAGGATTCCGCAGACTACAATAAATTAAAAGAGGCCTTGATGAAGTGTTACAACCTAACAGGAGGATGATATAGATCCCGCTTTAGGAACACTAAACCTCTCGGAAATGAGACCAGCTCAATTCATCGAGGGACTAAAGAATTACTTGAACAAATGGATTAAATTAGCGTGTGTAAATAAAGATTTCAACGGATTAGCAGATTTGGTGATTTCCGAACAGTTTATCAACACATGTCCGAAAGTGTTAGCTACTTCCTACGTGAAAGGAATGTTAATGAGATAGACCAAATAGCCAAGTTATACATTAAGAAAGCACTTCTACCGAGAAGTATTCCCAAGTGAATGAGTCCAAATGGCAAGGCTCTTGTTATAAATGTGGAAGGAAAGGCCATATGGCGTCAGAATGTAGAAGAATCCAGAAAAACGATGCTAATTTCAGAAGAAACCCGCCCTATCAAAATGGATGCAACTATAACATAGATAATTCCAAAAATTGGAGAATATCCATTTAAAAAGACGTCAGTAGCTCTCACCATGAGTGATAATGGCGATAAAGTCTGCGAGGGTATTAAAAAGGTTACCTCGTGTCTGTTGATTAAAGAAGACGATACGGCAAATTACGATGAGGGTAAAATAATGTTAGCCTGTGGAAAAACAATTCCGTACATTAGATCAGCTCGTATTCAAACGCTTCGTGAAACCATAAATGTTGAGAAAAGAATTATGCCTGTAATGGAAGGGCAGATAAATGGAATCATCGGTAAAGTTCTACGCGATACCGGATAGGATAGCATAGTATTAAAAAGATGATTTGTTAATACTGAACTCACATAAAAAAGAAGCCGAATGCTACCGATTGACAATACTATAAGATTAGTAACTGTGGATAAGATCCACGTTGTGCCACCCTACTACATCGGGGAGATAAAAGCCCTAGCACTAAAAAACGCTATCTACGACCTAATCATTGGGAACATTCCGAGAGTCAGAGCAGCCGAAAACTCCAAGCTGGATCAACCTGTATCCTCTGCCGCGGAAACCAGAAGTCAACTGGGGGAACAAGGACATATTCCTACCAAAGATTCTGATGAAATCGTAGGTGAAAATGAAGAAGACGCATGTGAAGATGATGTCAACGAAGATTCATATCAGATTGAAGATGAGGAAGATGAAGACGAGGAAGATGACGCCGTCTCCCGCGGGAAGCGTCTGCATAGATTATAGATTATGAAAAAGTGGAAGTCTTTAAATGAACTTAAGGCGAGTATAGAATGCTACAGTTCTTCCGAAGATAAACGAAAGGAAACTAACAACCGTAAATTAGAGGAAAGAGTTGCTCAGTAATGCTAGCTAGAGAATGAAAAATGTGAAAAGGAATTTAAAAGAAGGTTGCAAGAAAAGAAATCGGAAGTTGAAGAATAAGTGTAAAATATTCTGATGCTTTGTTTGAACAAGAGTTTACAAAAAGAATTCTGAGTCACATCTGAAAAACTCGAAAATTAATACTTGCTTCGACAATCTATGGAGAAAGAGCAAGAAAGACTACAGAATGAGTTGGATCATGTTAGGGACAATTACAGTGCTCTGAAAGCTTCTTCTATGAGTCCCACTCTAAGCTGATTCACATACAGGATGCCTTAACACGTGAAGAAGCAGTCTAAAGATTTGCAAAAGAAATTAGAGTAAAGTGAAAATCGTGTGAAAAACTTAGAAACTGAGAGTCGAACACTGCATTCATCAAATAAGGGTTACGCTTCGCCAATTTCCAACTTAAAAGTTGATGCAACAAAGAAATCTATGGCCGTGGAAGATATGAAAAATAAAATTGATAAGCTGTCTGGTGAAAAGAATGCTCTATGGAAGGGAAAAAGTCTTGAAGAGGAGGGAACAGTGATGCAAACAACATTAAAATTATTGGGCAACACCATTAGTGAAAAAGAAATGCTGCTGAAAAATCTCCAGGATGAGCTCGAGGAGGAGCTTCAGACGATAGCCGACATAAAATCGGAATTAGAAAAGAAGAACTTTGTATTTTAAAAGCCTCAAACCTTCACAGAAGCGAAAAAGTTCCCCTTCTCGATGATGCTCGTTGCGATAACAAAATACCGAGAAGAGAAATCAAGCGAATCCGATAGCGGAGCAATCCAGAAGGAAAGATCAAGTAAGTTACAGTAAAAGAAAAACCCTCTGACATGGGTAAAACCGATGTCTCAGTACAAATGAAGAAGAAAATTAAGGACCATCTAACCCGCATCGGATTCTAGGATGCCGACGGAAGTTCAGAAGAAATACCCCAAAATTTCTTTCGAAGGTGGGGTGTGTGTAACAAGATCGAAAATACCTCCCTGTTACTGAAAGTGAACTTCACGCCCAGCGAAGAACCAAGTGCACAAATATATTTCAAAATTATATAGTAGAAAAATTAATGGAGAATATTTATTCACCGCGGAAAATACTTAATATAAAATAGTTCTCGTTCAATAAAAAAGCAAGTACAAAAAAAAAACAACTTCGCAAATGGAGTAATTACTTAATGCGCTGATGCGTAAAACAGCTAAGCGATCAACTTATAAATACGAGATAAATTGTTAATTTAATTGTCTAATTGCGAGCTAACCAGTTGGCCAGTGGAAATGGCTAGCTATTTGCTACAACTACCTATCTCCAAAAAGCTCTACGAAGAGAGTTGGAGGAGCAGAAGAGCTCCATCAGAAGACACTAAAAACTCATCAAGAGAGTTAAGAAAAGAAGGAGCACTAGAACTCCTTAGAAGAATATTGAGACTGCAAGAGAGTTGTAAGAGCAGAAGAGCTCTAACGGAAGATACTATCGAGACTCCTCAGAGAGTTAAGAATAGAAGGAGCACTAGAACTCCTTAGAAGAATATTGAGAGAGCAAAAGAGTTGGAAGGCAGAAGAGCTCCAATACAGCATACTAAGAAACTCTGCAAGGGTGTTGGAGGAGCAAAAGAGCTACAATTTATACAGAATACCAAGAAACTCTACATAAGTTGGTTAGAGGAGCAAAAGAACTCAAACAGTAAACATTGTGAAACTCAACAAGAGAGTTGATAGTAGGAGTCTGAGGACTCCAAAGCAGATCATCGATGGAAGCGCAAGGAAAACTATCATTTTATTTATAAATACTCCTAGATATTAATTAAAAGAATTCCGGGATTTGTCACTTACTCATTGATACCCACGTCTTGCAACAGAATGGTACTCAATTTCGGCAGCCTTTCTAATTTGTAACTTTAGCTCCTCAAGGCGGCTAGCACTAGGAGGGAACCATTCCTCTTCAGAATCAACTCTCATTTCTCTGTGTCAAGGGTATCTTTTAAGATCACTTAAAATAAGAGGACTATGCGAGGTGAGCGTAAATAAATATATAAAAGATACCTATCATAGCTTGGTGTGCCTGGAAGAGAGTCTGAAAACCAAAGAGCAATAAGAGTTTGTGGCAGATAAAACGTCCCGAGTTGGATTTCCTCCTTGGGATCGCGTTTCTTTAGGTCCCTCATGGGTGGAGGTAGTTGTAGAAAGGGAAAAATGCAGAGGAAGGGGTCGAATCTGACCGTCACAGATATTCCAATTAGTCGAATAAGTTGTGTTTGAGATCGAGAAGGGTTTCATGAATCGTCATATGGGTAAGGGTGTTTAAGAGGCACTAGAAGTTCTGGCGTGGAAAGAGGTCAGGAGGGGTGCCTGATTGATGATGTTAGTCGCCTTTTTTTTAAGAGCAGTATCATTAGTTGACTTAACCATGGAAATTTCCAACTCTCCTTCTCCGCACAACAAATGAGCAATATACAAATAAAATTTATGATACAAAAATAATAATTGACAGGTACAGGTTGGCGAAAAATAATTCATCGGGAAAGGGTGTCCTGTTTCACACAAAGAGTCCTAAGTCCAGCGACTTCATGCACTCCCTCTCCCTCTTTAAGGAACAAAGAATGTGGCCTGGGATGAACCCCCTCGGAGTTTATCGCCTGGTCCCCACTCCATGCACCCCACGGATCTGATACGATGAGCCTGAAATTATACACCTAAGTAAAGAACAGTCGAATTTCGGGTCTCCAACAACAGGCGGCCTGTCGAAGGCGAGCGAAAAGGATCGGCTTTTCATCTGTACTCTCATTCACGCGGAATTGTAGGGTGGGCTCACGACCTATGCTGGTAGAGGCACCGGAGGGCCAGAGAAGCCTGGTGAAGGGAGTTGGAGAGGAAGGTTTGTACAGAAGTATGTAGGAGAAAAGGGAAGGAATTTGAAACTTGTCAAATAAGAGGCAGGAAGGAGGGTGTAAAATTATGTAGGGAAAATTGAACCTAAGAGGAAAATAACATGACTCTTCGCAAAAACCCATAGGAGTAGGGTGCTAGAATCCCCTCAATGAGGGGTGTGTTCGCGAGGGGGATGATGATGATGATAATAATAGGCTAATTCACACAAGAAAAAATGCTAGAAGAAAATGGCCTATTTAATTATTAGTTTTTAATAAGCACATATATTGCTTCTTTTTTTACAAGCAGTATGGGATGGCTGATATATATATATATATATATATATATATATATATTACTATATATATATATATATATATATATATATATGCTGCTGCTGCTGCTATATACTTACTACTCTATATATACCTTGCCTGCCACATGCATAACAAATCTACAGGAGGTAGTAAAGTTGTTAAAATATAATTACAAAACTTCTCTAGGAAAACTGTACATAAGGAAAGACATTCTTTATTGAATTAAAAAAGCAGTAGCGACATCATAGAGGCGATAATTAAGCTTGGGGTGAATTAGCCATTACTTATTAGTTATATTTAATAGTATTAAGGCCGCGGCAACATACATCCCAAATTTTCCAGTCCATGAGATCGCACTCAAAATTTCTAGATCTATATGCGCAGAACTCCCAATTCTGCTAACTAATGTTTATTAATATATATATATATACCTTTATATATACCTATCTCCTTTTTCCTCTTATATATATATATATAACATATATATATATATATATATATATCTATATAAACTACAAACTCTAATATAATGAATATAGTGATAATATATATATATATATATATATATATATATATATATATTATAACTCATTTTGAAAGGATAATAATAAAAGCGTCCAGCTTATACAATTTGCTACAACTCTGCCAAAGTAAAGTTCAGTGATTAATCATTTACTCTGTAGGGCGGATCAAAGATGTAGGTTCTTCAATACTAGCGCATAAAAAAAAACGGTATTTGAAGCGCAACGCTAACAAGCCAGTTTCATAGGTCAACGAGTAGTGTCCATTGTTCTACACGAGAGTTTGAAACAATGTACTAGTCAATGACCTATTTAACTCTATGTTAAAGCCGCTTTTTTTTTTTTTGCGCGCTCGTATATAACTGACCTAAAGGATACAGAAAGGTAAAGCAAACTCAATAACAGTTAACAGCTTTACAAGAGTAGCTCTTGAGCCTAGAAATCTATCGTCCTACCACAATAATGCAGAACTATTTTGGCGCAGCCTTTGAACCAAATTACTTATGGTAGACATTATATACTTCTATTAATTACAGTATACATTTAATAATAATTTTATACATATTTCAACATTCTATTTTTTTGTATAAAGCAAATATCTATCCAGTAGTAACCTTTCATTATTAATTGGCAATGAAAAGCTGTGCACTGATTTCTGGGTTCGGCAGCATTGAGACATGTGTTAATGAGACATTTACAACAGATAACAACTGGAGACGGAGCCTCAAAAACAGGCCTTAAAACAGAGAGGAGAATCAATGTGGATCTAAACTCAACAGATCTTAGACATTCGCAGCTTCCTTTCCTGCTTCCAAAGTTTGCAACCAATTGAAAATTATCATATTACGCTCGTACCTTGTTAACTGACGCCCTCTCTCCCGTTCCACGTCCCGTGCAGTAAGAGAAGAAGTTGAGGACGGGTTTAGAGATGCTACGGGGCATGAAGGAGGCAATTCAACTTCGCGTCTGATCATGCTAAGGACTTCTTTAGGGGCACAAGAAGAGGAGGGAAGTGGTGACAAAAGGCTAAGTTCTGGCTGCAGTAATTAAAATTTGAAAAATATTAAATAATAATAATAATAATAATAATAATAATAATAATAATAATAATAATAATAATAATAATAATAATAATAATAATAATAATAATAATAATAATAATAATAATAATAATAATAATAATAATAATAATAATAATAATAATAATAATAATAATAATAATAAAAATAATAGTAGTAATAATAATAATAATAATAATAATAATAATAATAATAATAATAATAATAATAATAATAATAATAATAATAATAAAAATCATCATCATCATCATCATCACCACCCGCCTTCTTTCCCAAAACCTGGGGGTAAGGTGCGTAACATGCACTGGAAACAGAATAGTAGAATATGACAAATCCAAAAGAACGCCCAGCCTTACCGCCCCCTTTATACCTTTTAGTGAGAACTCGTCGCAGTCAGAAAATCCACCCTAGAGATTCACGGGACACGACGGACCTCAATATAGCATCGTCAGTATTGGGTTACTCCCTTGGCCCAGGTGGGCTCACAACTATACCCTCACAAAACCCCGCCATTCCACTGCTATTATGCACCTTTCTTCTCGCCTCTGCCAAACTCACATTTCTCCCCTCCAGGCATTCCTTTACTGACTCAATCCACTTTAACTTCGGTCTATCATCAGGTCGATTCCCAGCACACTTACCACTATACATTCGCTTAACCAACTGACTATCATCCAACCTTTCCACATAACCAAACCATCTCAAAGTAGTTACATTTATTCTCTCATTTTTATCCCTTTCTTCACACCACACAACTCTAAAATATGTTCATTCCTCATTTTATCAATTTAAAATCCCATATACTTTTTCTTTTTGATTTATCATCTAAGACATATTGTGCTGAATCTAGCACCGCTATTTCAGACCATAGTCTCCATACTATACATTAACACAGGTATTTTCCATATGAAGACCCTAGCGCACTCAAGACTTAGTCCCTTTATATCCACTAACGATTTATTTGCCAATAACCCACCTTCCTCACTATTCTGTTTCCTACACCACTACACTCTATGTAATATTCGTTCCCTTGTATCTAAATATATTTAAACTCAAATACTTGAACCCCAGCTGCTCACCACATCCCAACACAACTTCACACACCGAGGGACTGTCGTTACCCACAACCCATAACCTTACTCTTATCTGTTTACTTTCAAACCCCTCCTTTTACACACCCTGCCAAATCTCTCTAGCAATCCTCTCAAACTCTCTTCAGATTCGCCACACAAAACCAAATCATCCGCATATAATAATAATAATAAAAATAATAATAATAATAATAATAATAATAATAATAATAATAATAATAATAATAATAATAATAATAATAATAATAATAATAATAATAATAATAATAATAATAATTACCTTGAGAGCGGCACAACTCTCTGGGGAATGACAATGGTCTGAAATCCGTCTCAGAACTCTGTAAGACATTTGGAGACGTCTTCTAATGTAGTTTTGGCGTACCTGAAAAAAACAAAGAATCAAAATAATTAATTCCCAATAGCATAAACAAAGAAGCAAAAACATATATATTTAAAAGCAGAAATGGGGCAAACATATTTTTGGGGAACCTTAGTAATAAAATTACTTTTAAGTACAATAGAAGTTTTAAGTACAATGGAAGTTATTTTTTTAGTTATTTTTTTTTCCTTCTTCAACCATGAAGATTTTCACACAAACAATATGCAATAACAAATGTTTAGAATATTAAAATGTATAAAACGTTATTATATTAAAAAGATAATGATGCAGAAAACTTTTATGCGGAATATAAGCTTTTAAAAGATTTCGTAATTTAAAAGATAAAAACTGTAGTTTAAAAAAGTCCCATAATCATGTTAGTTATTTGTATGTATCAATATAAAGACAATAGTTGCGTTCCTGCTCATTTATAGAAATTATGGATTAATAATTCTTCATAATGTTATTATGTCTGACGTCATAGTTTTAAGGTGCGGTGGCAATCACAATTTTTGAATTGCAAAAGTATTCTCATGTTTGTGAACAAGGAGTAGGCTGACTAGCCTACGCTCGGGAATTACAAAAATTTATACTAGTTTCTGATTACGAGCGATTATTTCTGATATCACCTCATTGTTCTGATGTGACGTCAGATGTCTTGTTCTGAGAATAATAGTGTTCTGATGACGTCACTACCTTTCATAATCGTGTCCAAAAAAGTGTTATAACTTTATAATTTCTCAAATTTTGAGTCACAATTTGAACTCAGGAACACAACTAATATTTAAACCACAAGATAAACAAAGATGCATAAAAATAATTGCAAAATATAACACAATCTTTATTACCATATTTTAACTTAATAAATAGAGCACCATTTAAAAATAGGATTCTCTTACCAAGTTAAAATATATATATATATATATATATATATATATATATATATATATATATATATATATATATATATATATATATATATAATTTTTATATAATATATATATATATATATATATATATATATATATATATATATATATATATATATATATATATATATATATATATATATATATATATATATATATATATATATAACATTTCAATGATTTTGACTTATAGATACAAATAATCAATAATAACAAAACATATTTGCATTGAGAGTATTTTTAGCATTTATTTATTCTTATTTTCTTCTTTTTTTTCACCTCACCCAAGTATGAAATTAACCATCTTTTAATTCTACAATAAGAGTGTGACAAGCAATAGTGAGTGTTAAGAATAATTTATTTTTATTTGAACTAAAAAATAACATTTTAATTAAGCTTTCCTTAAAATGAAGATACATATATAAATAAAGATTCAGATTTATTTTGAAAATAATAAACAATAAAAAATAAATGAAACTTATAATCAACTGGTTAAAACCAGGGATGAGTAGGAGGAGATGGTAGGATTTGTCAAGCCGGACCCCAGGTTGACCTAAAATTACGGCGCCGGAACCAGGCTGACTATTAATTGTAGCTGGGGAGTCAGAGCCATACGTTTTTTACCCGGCTCCGTATCAAACAGTTTTTAATTATCAAGTATTCCCGAGAGAAGGTTATACTGCAAACTGAAGTTATCAAGAACATATATTAAAAACTATAATATCATAAACCAATCAGTAATATATATATATATATATATATATATATAAATGACACAACTGTAAAAAAAAATATATATATATATATATATATATATATATATATATATATATATATAATATATATATATATATATATATATATATATATATATATATCATAAAGAAGGCGCATACGGTGAAAAAATTTAGGAGGGGTTTTGAAAAATTTATATAGCACCGTTAAAACATATATATATATATATATATATATATATATATATATATATATATATATATATATATATAACATATATATATGTATATGTATATATATATATATACACATATATATATATATATATATATATACTATATATATATATATATACTTTTATATATTTACAACTTATATAAAATCGCAAGGAAATTTCAAGGGAGGTTCATTTATTACAAACTTACCACTTAATATATATATATATATATATATATATATATATATATATATATATATATATATATATATATATACTCTATACCTCCATGCTAGCTGCTATATAACTTCCTTTGCTTTGTGCTTTATCCCGCTCAGAGGATAACTTTGGGAGACTAATCAGACAGGCCAGCCTTCATCCACCAGCGCCGCTGCTTGTATTCAACTGGGTTTTTAATTATTCCATAGGAGATAAAAAACTAGAACTGCTACTTTGGGAGGGTTGAACAACGTCTCACATGGTCAACAATAAGCTCTACAAGAGGCGTTGCCACCTATATACCTATATATATATATATATATATATATATATATATATATATATATATATATATATATACTATATATATATATATATATATATATATATATATATATATATATACCGTATATCTTAAGACAAACTTGTTAATAAAAAAACTCAATAATGAGTGTTCATTCTTAAAATAAAAATTACATACTGTCACAAAAACGAGAAAGAAAAACTTTAGAATCTTAATGTATTGCAATAAAAAAATCAAGCTGTAAATTTTAAATTTTTGTAAGATTATAAAACATTATAAAATCAAATTTGTTTTAAGTTTTTCATTGATTAAATGAGGGACAAAAAGAAGCTACTAGTTGGTAGTAGCTTTTGTATGAAACGCAATAGAAAACGTCAGAGCATACAAAATATTTTGAGAGTATTTCGCTAGAAAGGAGCCCAAGAGACTGTTTCCAAAGTTGTACAGAAAGGAAAATATGATCATCGAACTGCACGGGGCAAAAATAAGCCTATGGTGTCGCAAAAAATTATTGAAACAACAATGGTGTCACGAGTCAATAAAAATCAAATGAAACTGATATATTATTTGTTGAGTAAATTCAACCTTCCTTACACTTTCATATGTATCAACAAAGATAAAGCATTCATTTACTGCAGAAAAAGCATTACACATTACGTAACATATTACTATCTTAAGGTATTGATAAAATTGAAAAAAAAATTGAAAATATGCATAAACCTTAATTAATAATAGACAAACAAAGCTTTTTTTTCAAGGAGGAACCTTTTCCTCGGAAGCTAACCATGTTACAATACTTGTCGGATGCTGATTAGTATATGACAACGAATATCATACATTGGCTATACCTTTCAGATTCTGCAAATGTGGGTATGTGAACACAGGGGCATCAGCTATAGGACCTTGTACTAACATCCAACAAAAGAACAATCTTCGGTGTGGCGTTTGCAGTTATTCCGCTCAAAACCACAAAAATCAATGCATCATCTCATCACCTCAAATTCAATCTCTCCTCATCCATGAGTCTTTGCATATAAGCAAATAGAAGCCCCAGTTAAATAATAATATATCTACGCAGCAGAACGTCACCTTAACTTTCAAGTTTGTTTGTACTTTAACAACCAACCTTCCAAAACTTGTATTACCGTCAAATGGGGTAATGTGAACACTCCCAAGGTAATGTGAACCTATTTTTTTTTTTTTCCTTATTTATTTTTGGCTGCTACAACCATTATTAATTAGATTTAAGCAATTTGGTAAGTTAAAATCAATTAAAAATATATTGTATTAACCAAAATATATATATTTTTTTTTGAAAGGTATATCTTAAATAATTTTTTTAGAAAAACAGACCTTGTTTACTAAGATCCAAACAGGAGAAAAACACTTCAATTAACAGAGCTCTTCCAAACCTAACAAAGGTGAGTATTTATTCTAAGACATAATACATATTTTATGTAGTTTTATAAAATACTTGTTTAACTAACTTGGGGTAATGTGAACAGGGGTTCTGGGGTAATGTGAACAGGGGTTCTGGGGTAATATGAACAGGGGTTCTGGGGTAATGTGAATAAGTTTATGATTCTAATTTTATAGGTAAACATACTTCTTTTCATCTAAAAATCTTTTTGTTACGGTGTCAGATGCAAAGAACATATAAAAGGCAAGAAGGATAGAGTAAATACGAATATAATCAAGATGACATGGTACGGGAATCTATGGATGTTGAAAATGAAATGACTATTGCAGCTTCAGCAAAGAATAAATTTCCATTTCCACTTTAAAGGAAGAGTTCAGGGACTTGTTAAAAATCCAGGTCAAACTGGTAGGCGGACGGGTCTTCTTCATTTTAAAGAAATAATTATTGAACATTATTAGCAGTACTTGTGAACTTAGCTGTTTTGATAAATAATATTTAGATTCAAAAGGTAGGTCAATAGCTTTCTTTAAAGAAAATATGCCAGGTGAAGATTGGCTGAAAGGTTTCCTAAAGAGAAATGATAAGAGTTCTATCACAAAGAAAATATTCCATATTTTCAGCAGGAAAAGGGCAGTTGTCACTAGTGACAGTGCCTCTCGAGTATTTTAACAACTTGGAAAGACATTGGTAGGCATTAATCCAGAGTTTATGGTACATAACACTATTTTGTAAAGGAACCAAACGTACAGAATGTGTGATGAACATTTCCCAAAACAGCTGTATCTATTATGTTTGCTGTAAGTGCTGCAGGAAATATGCTCCCCCCCTTTAAGTCGTCTATAAAGGGAAACGTCTTCTAGATTCTCATGTAGAAGATGGTCCACTAAACCGCCAATATAATACGAGCAAAAGTGGTTGGTTTGATGGTACCATTTTCTTGAATTATCTTATAAAAATTGTGATTCCATTCTTCAACCGGAATTGCATTAACAAAAATGAAAGAAAATCCTAATCAAATATAACCTACTCAATCACATGTTTCTACAAGCTGAAGAAACATTACAAAATAACAATATACAAATGGTCTTTCTTCCACCAAATTCCACCCATTTGCTCTAACCACTAGATGCTGCTGTCTTTCATCCTTAAAAGGTGCAGTGGAAGAAAGTAATAAAAAACTTTAGAAGGGTGTTGGAAGAACTTGCACAACTATGCCTAGAAATATGTTTCCCAGGCTCTTAACAACTTTTAAACAATATGAAGGATTACTGAGAAAGAATCTCCTGTGCTGGGTTTAAAGCATGGGGATGCATCCTTTGAACAGGAAACATGTCCTCTCTTAGATTAACTATTCATCACCATCATAAACATTCAGCTCACAACCTATAAGTCAGGAATTCACTAGATATTGTTCAGATAAAAGAAAGGAGTCTGTAGGAATAGTACAGAGGAAGAGGGGAAGAAGAATTAATAATATCCAGCCAGGCCAATCCATTTCTTCATATGATCTACAAGTTGCTTAAATATCACATGACACTGGGACTGATAATAGTAGAGATGGTGCAAAGAAGGAAAGGGACAATGTACCCATAACAAAAATGGATTTTCCAACAATGAGAAAAAGTCACACCAGCTATCAAGGTGGGGAGTTATGATTAGGTAAATTTTGAGGAGGAAATATTGAAGCCTTATTGTTATGTCAGTAAAGTGTAATCAGTAAATGAAGAAGCGTGTAATGTCATTGTTAAATTCTTAAGAAAAACAGAAAGCACTCAAAAAAATCCATTCAAAAAATTGTAATTTTCAAGAAACCTTCAAATGAAGAAATAGGTGATGTACAAATGAATAAAATATTGAAGAAAGTGTCATTCATTGAATTTAAAAGAGGACTATTCATCTTTAGACACACATTTGGTGGCATAAGTTTAAGATAAAAATCTAATAGGGTACAAATGTACAACTCATATTACCCAGGTATACTGTTCACATTACCTGAAACAAAATTTCTGAGTTAGGGTATATAAAATACTTTCTAAAACCATTATTATTGATTTTTCATTTTCCTAACACTGAAAATTTAAAAGGGTTACTATTTCATTTTCTAAAAGTAATAAAATTATTTCTTGAACTGTTTTTATGTAAACACCTTAGCAATTCAAATTTCTATAAATATAAAAACCTTTTCACATTACTCCATTTGACGGTATATTTTAGCAAACCAGCCAACCTGTGGTAACAAATTTATTTCTTGTTTTATTTTTAATACTCATCATACTGCTAATTTCAATATATTAAAGATCTATAGTTCAATATTATTATTATTATAATAATTATTTTAATTTTAACCATTTCAAGAGTTTATATATATATATATATATATATATATATATATATATATATTAAACATATATATATATTATAAATTATATATATATATATATATATATATATATATATATATATATATATATATATATATATATATATATATATATATATATATAAATTTTAGGGTAGGTCGATTTCAAAACCGCACAATGCGTATAGTTGCGGTAGTTGTGGGAGATGGAAATGTAAGTCCTCTGAAGATTTTAGCTCAATCAGATGAGGGTGATTGGAATTAAAAAGGTTTCTTTACAGATCTTGTTTTACTATATTCATATATATTAATAAACAATATTATGTTTTCCATACTTCATCTTTAATTGAAAATGTACTTCTATAAAAATTTAACAGTTAAATAAAGTAAAGGTTAACAATCAGGAAAATGAATTCGTTTAACAATTTCTTAGAATTTTATTGTTCATAATAGTTGCTTAATCTAGTATGACATCATATGATTGCGAATAATGTGTTTTGGATATAAACGTCTTACGCATCTTAATGCTCACTAATTTAGTAAGAATAGAGATATTGGCCCCTAACATTAGTATCTAAATAAGTTTGTATTTCTTTTTCCCCATTTTGGAAAAATAAGTTTTGTGCTAGCGGCTCTGCAACCTCAAGGGACGTGACGTCTATTAGTTCGTGCCAATGACCAGCATTCCAGTTTACATTAAGAGTTGTTTTCACAAGCTTTTGATCACATTCCATTCTGCAAATAAATGAGTTGCAATCTATCATTTATGTATATAAAAAGTACATGTACTATAAGTTGGTTACCTATATATTTATTTATTTCTTGATTAATGCTATATGTCTTAATTACAGTTATGTACAACAAAAGATTTAAATTTTACCCGTTTCAGCAAATGAGTATTATTTGAAATCCGAGACTTCTGATTACTGGGTCTTCACCTTTCACCATGGCATACAGGAAATTCTAGGAAGAAGACAAAAAGCATTGTCTTGAATATTTTTCTTTATAATGCGATTCAGATCTATTAATGGAAGAAGGTTAAGTCTAGTTGCATTGAAAAGAATAGGAGACTTATGCAATTTTGAAGATTGTTTGATCTCAAGCCATGCCCGAGCATACTTGCATAATAAATTGTACTAATTTCTTCAGAAACTGGCTTGAAGAACTGTCCTGTGCACACAAACAAAGAAGTCTTATGGCAAGAGTTAGCCATCTTTTATGGTTAAGAAGGCCAATCTTATATAGGTGGACCATCTACTATCTATTTCTCTTAATGAGATCCCATTACAATATTCAAAAAGAAGCCTCTGATCGACACTGAGATCTTTAAGCAAATATTCAGCAATATATCCTTCTTTGATTTTAGTACTGGTTCTTCATGGATATCCCCAGTATATATTTGGCCAAGTGGTCCGCTAAAGCTTGTAGGTCCAGTTGTTACATCATCAAGTTTCTGAGTGCTCTTAATGGAAGTTCATTCTGATGTATCATGCAATCCAAAGTGTGCAAGTTTCTTCCCAGTAATTCTTCAAGTTTTACTACTAAACCACTCTTTGGACCTGTATTTGTAGGAGTATTATCAAGAAGAATACCTTGAATAATGTCAATGCTATTAAATTCGTGGAGACGCTCAATACTTCCTCTGCCAGCAGTTTGCCAGTAGTACCAGAAATAGGGACCGTTCAATGTGTTAAGTACCTACCCTGAGTTTTCCTCATCTTCACTAGTAAATGTCAGATGATGTAACAACACACTTCTTGATACCCCAACTCACTGTTGGAAAATTTTCATAATGTTCCTGAATGTTTAAATTTTCTTAAATGTAACAAAATCAAACTTTATTTTGGCCAAATAAATTAACTAATTAAATTTACAAATTTGAATAAATTAAAACTATACTTTTCTAACTTTTCTAAAAAAATGATGCTTTGATTAAAAAGGGAGTCTTGTTTTAGTTAACCAAAGTCCATAATCATGACAAAAAATTAAAAAAGTTTAAAGTCAGTGACAGAATAAACCATCCAAAATGGTGAGTCTGCGACTGGAAGTCATGAGAAAAAGTTGTCCTCCTTTTTTTGATCCGTTTGTTGAAAACTTTAAAAATTACATCTTGTGCTAAAGTGGTAAATTGTACGTGAAGAACGGTCTGCATAGTTAGGGCCCTAACCTTCATTGTTTACTACAATTCAGCAAGCAAAAAAACTTAAACTGACTCCAAGTTACCTAATCATTGGTCATATAAACTTACACAGAAGTTTAAAAGGTAAGGCTTTTTTTTTTTGTTAAAGCATTATTTTTTATTTAACTTCATTAGCATTATTCATCCCTTTCTTTTCATGAATCAAAATCAAAATAAATATTAAAATTTTTGTTACTCCCCATTAAGTAAATGAGTTTCTTTATATGTTAGACTTTTTTGGTCAACCTTTCCATCTACACCTATGCAAGTTAACTGCATATTTGTATATGATTCATCATCTTCGCATATGACCTTTACCTCATCTATTTTGCATTTATAGGTCATTATGTGAGTAATGTCAATATCAGGTCTCAGTAAATGCCTGATGTCATGAAGCAATACTTTAGCAAGAGCTGCAGCAAGAGTAGATGAACAATCACCTCTGACAAGTTCCATAGCATATCTGGGTAGCTTCAGAGTGCTATAGTCTGCTGAACACATTTCATTTGATATTCATACATCTTTCTAAAATAGATTGAAATTTGTATAAAGGTATATTAAATTAAGACCTAATATATATGAAGAAGTCAAAAGATAATTACCTCATCCGTAGGCGTGTTAACTCCCTTGTGATGGCTAAGAAGTTACATCCGAAATATCTGGTAGCTCAACATTTTCCATATGTAATACTTGTTCATCATATCTAATCCTCTTATCTCTTTTTTATAGCGACTTTTTCTATTGAAGATAGCTGGTATGATCCTTTAGGCCCAGTTTTAATTCTCTGATCTCGTGGATAAGCTCTGTCCTCTATTGGGACTTTTGCATTTGCAGAGCAAATGCATATAATGTGTAACTTTTACAGTTTTCTTTTTTGCAAGTTACCATTCTATCACTGCAGGGCTTAATGTCCAAAGGACAGGTACAAGCAGAGATATCAAAAAGTCTGTAATTTTCAATCGATTCTTTTTGGCTTGAGCTTTACCTTGTTTTTGGTTGATGTTTTTCACAAGGTAAGAAGATCTTTAACCTTTCTTTAAAGAGATTTGTCTGTGAAAAGAGGAAGCCTTGGGTTGACATTCTGCCAAATAGATTTGAGAGCATTACAAATTTGATGGATGATATTCGAAAGGTCGACACTGGAGCTAGTATGACTAATAAAATAGTAGAGTTGAATGATTTACCCATAGGTGGGCACGATAACGAAAAATGTTATCGCGATAACCGATAAATCGATAACAAAAACCTTATCATCGATAACCGATATCCGATAACTCGTGATAAAAATATCGCCGATAAGGCGATAACCGATAAATCGATAAATCCAAATTTTTATGTATTTCATTTTATTATAAATAAAATGTTAAAAAAAACGACTTTGGTTTTTAAGAAAATGTTAAAAATAAATTTATTACATCTTCTTTTCACCTGTTTTATAGAAGATAATAATATAAAATTTTCAGTTTTCTTTACCGACACGTACCCAGAAAATATGGGAATGTTGCTACTTGTTTTATATAATTTGTAAAACTTTGGATATCTTATTTGAGAGTTTTTATGTTTTTGTTTTTTTTCAGCATGCTGTTTTGGCTTGGGCTTATGTGTTCTTTGTTTGTCCTGCACGGCTTTTGTCTACCGATGTGAAGTTCTATTGCATGAGCATGCACGCTGATGTACAAGCTATGTTATAAGCACTTTTTATTGTTTATTTCTTTTATATCATTAACTCTTGTTTCTGTCTTTCCAGGTATAGATGGTTGGGTATTTGGCCCAAGTGATATTTTAGGAAATAAGGAACTAGTGTGGATTCCTCTGTAGGAGGAACATAGGTGGTAAGTGGAATAGGAACCACGAAGGGAACGCAGGGTTCACTGTCCGGGCCCGGGGAGGGTTGCCTGGGTTTTCACAGTAGGTGTATATTCCCTCCCACTTATTTAACGTAGTATTAGTTCCCTAGTTTACATTTATAGCTACAGTGGTAGCTAGTTATAAAAAGTTAACAATTGTTTTCCTTAATTGTGGAAAGTCTTCAATAATTTACAATAGGTGGGTAGCATTGTGTTTGTTATCTGTTAGTATAGGACCTAAATTTATACAGTGGTAGCAGAGCGTAGTTCGAAGCTACGCTCTGAGGGGTTTTGCTAGAAGAACAATATGGGTGATAAAAAAGGTGATAAGGTTGAGAGAGGGGGTAAAAGGTTGTGTCCGGTGTTTAATGGCGAGGGGGTGAATCCCAATGAATACGAGTTGTGGAAGAAGAGAGTGGAGTGGTGGTACTTGGTGGAGGGCAAGAACTGTGAATGTCCTGCAGGTGAAATAATATTGAGTTTGGGAGAAAAGGTTTTTGAGACTGTATGTGATTTGAAGGTACAGGAATTGGACAAGGATGTAGGTGTGAAAAAGATTTTGTCCGTGTTGGATGAAAAGTATGGTAAAGAGGAACAAAGGGATAGGTATGATAGAATACTGGAGTTTTTTTTATGTGAAAAGGCAGGACAATGAGAGCATAAGAGAGTATGTGAATAGATATGAGGTTATTGAGAGTAGATGTAAGATGGTTGGAAAAGTTGATTTGGGTGAGGACTTAAAATGTGTGCATTTGTTAGAGGGAGCAAATGTGGATAGGGTTCAAAGACAAATGGTGTTAGCATATTGTGGTAAAGGTGCGTGGGTATTTAAGACTTTTAAGGAGGCTTTACTGGTGGTTTGTGAAGGGATAGGAAAAAAGGAGAATGAAGTTGGTTGGGTGAGTCATGATAGGTATGATAAGAGAAAGGACGAGATGGAAGAGAGAAAGAATCAATTTTCCGGTGGTGAGAAAAGAACTAATAGAAAAAATAAGTATGGACAGATAATGAAGTGTGTAATATGTAGTTCCATATACCATTTTGCTGCGGCATGTCCGAAGAATATTCAGTGTCAGAGGAGGTCTGTTTTCAGTGGTGCACGAGGAGAAAGAGAGATGATGCGAAAGGATGAGAGTAAGTGTAGAACAAGTGAAGAAGGTAAGAAAGACGAGAAGATATTTTGTAATAGAGCAATAGAGAGTGAGAGTATTGATGAGGAATATGAGTCGATTTGTGCAATTGTAGATACAGGGTGTTCAAAGAATGTTATTGGGGAAAAGTGACTAGGCCGTTTATTGGGTAGTTTCAGTAAGGAAGAGAGAAAGAAGATGGAAGAAACTATGGAAAATACGAGTGTGAGTTATGTTTTCGGTGAAACTACCTATAAAAGTGTGAAAAGATTATTAGTTCCATGTTGTATAAAAGGTAGGAGGTTTTTGTTGAGAACTGAGTTAGTAAAAGGGGATATACCCTGGTTATTAGGATATGAGTCGTTAAAAAATCTTGGTGTAACAATTAAGGTGATGAACAATAGTGTGGTTCTAAGTGAATTGGATGGTATAGAGGTTCAGTGTTGGATAAATGATAAGGGTCATTTAAAGTTACCTTTACGGGGTGGTGTGAAGAGGGAGGTTTGGGTGGATAGTCAATATAAAAGAGGAGTTGCTCAAAGAAGATCAGAAAGAAAAGATTGTCACTAAACTTCATATACAATTTGGTCACCCAAGCAGAGATAGATTATGGAAATTGATGAGGGATGCTTATGGAGAAGAATGGGGTAGAGATGAGGGTAAAAGTATACAGGAGTGTATAAATCAGGTTAGTGAGAAATGCAATGCCTGCATTAAATACCAAAAGACTCCGAGACGTCCAGTTGTGGGTTTACCTCTAGCAAGAGGTTTTAATGAGACAGTGGCAATGGACCTCGGTGAATTAGAAGGTCAGAGATTTATTGTGATGGTGGATCTTGGAACCAGTTTTTGTCAGGCAAGTTGGGTAAGGAGTAAGGAACCAAAAGAGATTGTGAGAGTAATATTGGAAAAGTGGATCAGTGTTTTTGGAGCACCTGAGAGGTTTTTTAGTGACAATGGGCTAGAGTTCCAAAATGAAGAGATGAAAATCCTATGTGAAAGGTTCAGTATGGTGCAGTGGGCCACTGCTGCCGAAAGTCCCTGGAGCAATGGACAGTGTGAAAAGATGGTGGGTTTACTTAAGGACGGCATGAGGAAGATGATCGATGAAGGAGCGGAACAAAAGCTGAGTCTCTATTGGGCGGTTTCAGCTAAGAATAGTCTGTTAAATAAAGGTGGTTATTCACCAAATCAGTTGGTATATGGAAAAAATTGCCGGTTCCCTAATTGCACAGATGAAAGTGAGGAAAGTGTAGGTGTGGAAAGTGAATGGTTGTTGCATAATCTTAAGGCACTACATTTGGCTAGAAAAACACACATTCAGCAAGAATCAGATGAACGGGTAAAGAGAGCAATGAAGGGCCAAATACGTGATCACCATCTGGAAGTGGCTGAAATTGGGGATAGTGTTTATTATAAAAGGGAAGTAGATAAACAGTGGAGGGGGCCAGCAAAAGTAATTGGCAGAGACGGTAAGACGGTTATTGTGAAACACGGTGGTACGTTAAGGGACGTATCTAGGGTTCATATCACTAGAATAGCAGGTATACCTAAAGAAGTAGAGGTTGAGGAAGAGAAAAAGGAAGTGGACGCTGTGAAACAACCCGTTAGGAGTGGTGTTTTTGAGGATGAATTTGAGGAATATGAAGTGATCCGAACACCTGTGGAACATGTTGCTGAAGAAAGTGAAACTGAAACAGAAACTGAAGAGGAAGATCAAGAAGATGCTGAAGAGAGAAGGGTGGAGAGGATTAAGGTGGGTAAGAGGTACACTTGCACGAATAAAGATACAGAGGAAAAACTAGATGTGAAAGTTTTAAGTAGGGCTGGTAAAGCGACCAGTAAAAAATGGAGTAATAGTTTTAACATACAAAATGTGAACAGTGGTGAGTGTAAGTGGATAGATTTTAATGATTATAAGGATGTAGAGTGTATAGAGGAGCAGGAAGAGGTTTGGATAGGGGATTGTGATGATGAGAGAGTATTACAAGCAAAACTGAAGGAAATAGATAATTGGGGGGTGAAGGATGTGTATAGGAGGGTAAAAGATGTTGGACAAAAGAAAATCTCTATGAGATGGGTTATAACAGATAAAGTAGTGGGAGGACAGGAAATATGTAAAGCAAGGCTGGTGGCTAGGGGTTTTGAGGAAATGGGCAGAGAACTTGTGACGGAGGCACCTACGTGTTCTGGTGAAGTGTTAAGACTATGTCTTAGTATAATAAAGCGTGAAGGGTGGATTTGTCAATCGATTGATATAAAAACGGCGTATTTACAGGGTGATAGGATAAAAAGGAAAATATGTGTAATGCCTCCAAAAGAAGCGAAGGAGAAAGGTCATGTTTGGGAATTGAAGAAAACGGTGTATGGGTTGAAGGATGCTGCTAGGGCATGGTATGACAAGGTAGTCGCAGTGATTATAGAGTTAGGGGGTGTTCGAAGCAAGTTAGAATATGTGTTGTTTTGGTGGAAGAGAAAGGGTAAGTTAATAGGGATCATGTGTACACATGTTGATGATTTTTGTTTTGGTGGATCTGAAAGGTTTTTAAATACGGTGATCAGAAGAATGAAAGAAAAACTGGAAATAGGTTCTGAAGAAAAACAGAGTTTCAAGTACATAGGGGTAAAGATACATGATGAAAAGAATGGTGTGTGGTTGGAGCAGGAGAAGTATATGGAAGGAATAAAAATACCGGATAATCGTGAATATTATGGTAATAGGGACATGGAAGAAAACGAATTGGTTATGTGGTCAGACTAGACCTGATCTTTGTTTTGCGGTGAGTGACAGAAGCAGGTATTTTAAAGGGGGTAAAGTTGAGGAAATGAGGAAGCTGATTGGTATGGCGAAAGAATGAAAAATGAAAAAATGGGGATATGGTTGGCGAAATTAGGAAGAGATGTTGAAATAGAGGTGTATACAGATGCGTCTTATGGTACGGAAGGAAGAGTGCATCCACAAGGGGGTTATATTGTGTCGATAAAGGATGGTTGTGGGAATAGGTGTCCTATTGTGTGGAAGTCTAAATGTATGCGTAGGGTGGCGAGGTCTACTATTGAGGCTGAGGCTATGGCTTTGGTTGAAGGTGCACAAGAGGGTATACACGTTGTGAACGTTTGGAAAGAAATATTTGGTGGTTTAGGGTTGAAAGTGGTGATGTATACTGACAGTAAAACTCTGCAGAGTGCGGTTTACTCGGCAACACCAGTTGAGAGCAAACCTTTGAGAGTGAATATCATGAGTATGAAGGAATATGTAGAAGATGGTGATATAAAGAAAGTAGTGTGGGTAAGTACGAAAGAGCAGTTAGCTGATGTGTTTACCAAAGGAAGGGTAGATGTGAGGGGTATAAAAGAATATGTTGAAGGAAAAAAGGTGCGGGAGAGAAAGATATAAGTATGAGAGTTTTTATGTTTTTGTTTTTTTTCAGCATGCTGTTTTGGCTTGGGCTTATGTGTTCTTTGTTTGTCCTGCACGGCTTTTGTCTACCGATGTGAAGTTCTATTGCATGAGCATGCACGCTGATGTACAAGCTATGTTATAAGCACTTTTTATTGTTTATTTCTTTTATATAATTAACTCTTGTTTCTGTCTTTCCAGGTATAGATGGTTGGGTATTTGGCCCAAGTGATATTTTAGGAAATAAGGAACTAGTGTGGATTCCTCTGTAGGAGGAACATAGGTGGTAAGTGGAATAGGAACCACGAAGGGAACGCAGGGTTCACTGTCCGGGCCCGGGGAGGGTTGCCTGGGTTTTCACAGTAGGTGTATATTCCCTCCCACTTATTTAACGTAGTATTAGTTCCCTAGTTTACATTTATAGCTACAGTGGTAGCTAGTTATAAAAAGTTAACAATTGTTTTCCTTAATTGTGGAAAGTCTTCAATAATTTACAATAGGTGGGTAGCATTGTGTTTGTTATCTGTTAGTATAGGACCTAAATTTATACATTATTAAATAAATTTAATTTTTTTCCCCTTTGCTTCTCAGTGTTTTTTATAATTAAAATTTTTATTTTTTCTAATTTATGCTCTGATGTTATAGTTTCTAAATGGATGTAAAAAGCCAAAGATAAAATATAATAAATGATTTGAAATTGGAAATCAAAGAATTAGTTATTTACAATTTATCAATATAAAAATATAAATACTTGGTTTTGACTTCTGCAGGCATATAAATATATATATATATATTATATAATATATATATATAATATATATATTATTTTTTTTCTATATATATATATAAAAATATATATATATATATATATATATAATATATATATATATATATATATATATATATATATATATATATATATATATATATATATATATATATATATGCAAAGGAAATGCTTGCAATACCCTTGAAAAACATTCCTCGTAACACGCAGAACTCATTGATTTGACTTTGGAATCGATGGAAAAAGGACTACGAATTGGATTGTACTTTTAAAACGATTAAATTGGCCCTGGCCACAATAAATGTGGGTAACGTATATAGGAAAGGAGGCAGGAGATTGTGGAGATGATGAAGGCCAGACTGATAGATGTGGTTGCGGCCGATGTCGGAGATGATGAGTGGAGGGTGAAGAAAGAAGTTAGCAGAGATTTTGGCGGAAGGATATGTTTAGGCTTTAAAGAGGAGGTCGACGTAGGAATTAAAAAGAAACATGGTGTTGGTTTCATTTTCGGACCAAAGATTGCACCGTTCATACAGGAAGTGAGAGGGGTAAACGAGAGATTGATTATGAGTACCTTTAAAATCAAGGGGAAAAAATACCATTACATCAGGTATATGCTGCACAACAGGGGCATACAGAGGAGGAGAAGGAGAAGGTTTTCGTGGATTTTGTTGAGGAGTGTGTGAAGGTGGAAGCGAAGACATCCGGCATCTATGATGGGTGATTTAATGCCAGAGTGGGAAAGAGAAAGAAATGAGGTGGAGACGATAATTGGGTTCACATGGAGAAAACGAAAGAAACAGGAGGGAGAGAGGCTTCATAGATATATGCATTGAGAAGGGAATTTAAATTATGAATGATTTTTTCAAACACAGGGAATCCATTAAGATCACGAGATTTTAGATGGAATAAAACACCAAAGTTTTTGACAAAAAACCATTGTTAGATTATTTTCATTTTGTCGGATTTACAGAACAGTGGAGGAGTTAAAGTGCTTCCTTGGAGTAGTACTCGGATCATAGATTTTGATGGTTGAAAGACTTGAGGGGTAAAGGAACAACAGTAGTTAGGCTGTGAGAAAAAAGAAAAGAATGTGATTAAAGTTGAAGCCCTGAAAAGGAAGGAAAAGAGAGAGAGGGAGAATGTGGAGAAAATAAAGGAAATGTTGACGAATGTGGAGGAAAACAAAACATGGAATTTGCAGGGAATTATTAGTGAAACCCCGGAAGAAATGCTGGGTGTGAAGTGGGGTATGGAGGAACGAGGAAGAAACACACTATGTGGTGGAAATGAAGATGTTGAAAGAGAGCAGTGGGGAAAAGAACTAGAAAAATGAGAAGGTGGTTTGGGGGGGAAGAACAGCAACAGAGGAAGAAGCTGAATATTGATAGGAAGAAACAGAGCAGTGATAGTGAAGAGGGAGGCAAAAAGGCTGGTGGGAAGGATGGCAGAAGAATCGGGAGAGGATGCAGAAAAGGGAGGAAAGAAGAAGATTTTCAACTGAGAAAATCATATGAAAAATCAAAGGAAAAGCTTTATAGTATTCAAAAAAAAGAAGGGAGGTACTTACCATCAGAGAAAAGAGGTAAATGAGATGGGACTGAATATTTTTACAGAACTCCCAAATGTAGAAGAGGGGAGGGGAATGTGGAAGAGGAGCAATATTTGGTGGCGAGAGAGATGGAACTGGTGAATCCGATAACGATGGGAGAATATGAGGAGGCTTTGTCAAAAGTGAAGAAAGGAAAAGCGCCGGGTGAAGATG